>JAAAKL020011960.1:0-13345 GCA_010016065.2 Carybdea cf. marsupialis auct. non (Linnaeus, 1758)
GTGGAAAATATCTTTCGCTTAACGATACGAAGGTTAGTTATTCACACTCCTCGCCGACACCATTTTACAAAAATTGAGTGACGTATTGGCTAGTTAGAATTGAGAACTTTCAAAGTTTTAAAAGTGAAGAAACGTTGAAAAAATATGGGGAGGGTAGTGACTACATTCCTCTTGAAACGACAACTCATATTCGCTGTGGTTTAAAACGCTCTTTTTCGTATGACCCTCGTCAGAACCAATCGTCATAAATGTCGTACAAAACCACAACGAATATGAGATGTCTTTTCAAGAATATACTGTACCACAAACAATCCTTTCAAGACTACATTTCCGAATAGGAGATATGCCCACTCGCTAACATTGCGCCTTGGAAAGTGTTTTACATTTTAACCAGTATAAGAAGTCGCTTTGATGATTAACATGGGGCATACCACTAATAACAAAATTACATTTCAGGAAAACAATGAAATTATAGGATGTATCAGTAGTCCAAGCATCCTATGACGTGGCTATGTGTGACTCAGTAAAAGAATAAAACTATTTATGAGGGCGCATCTCTGATGAAGATGGGGTATGTGCCATACACAATAATAATCAAATCACTTACAACTTCTTGTGGAAAGACTTCCATGTCGTTAAAGGGGTACTCGATCTTATTGGCATCTGCATCGACGATAACAACTTCGTCTAGTGGCATCCTCTGAACACTCTGATGAGAAAACAGAAACGGAAAGATTAGGATGCGAATTTTGATTAGAAAAGGACTAAGCAAACTGAGGTTATCAGGCTTCGACAAACTATAATCACCTGGGGTATGTCGTCGAGTAAAAACACTCGTGAAGTAGCCATATATCACGTACAAGCTTAAATCAACCTTGACATCCAACCTGACAGACACGTGTTCCAGTTGTACGATAGCTCTTCATTAAGGCTCCGCTCGAGTAATAGTTGGGGACTGCAATGTGCTTTTGCCGGGTTGGTGAGCATTGCTTTAGTAAAAAGTTGAGAAAAGGTATCGCCAACTTCACTTTGTAATTGCGTCAAGAGGAAACTTGGCAGAGCGAAGACAAGATTCTTACACGAGTACACCTACAGTATACAAAAATTGTGAATGCCAAGCTGTACCACTAACATTCGTTGAACTGTGAAACAGCGAATTGCCATTGTACTAACACACGAGCAGTTCTATTGTCCATTCCATCAACTAATAAAGCGACAATTCCATTTTTAAATTAACCTTGGACCAGTGCTTCCTTGTAAAAATACGTTTACCATGCAATGCCATGCCATGCCTTTACTTAGATTGTAAGTAACATCCTCCAGAGCCTTTGTTATAGATACTCGACACAAAGAAAATCTGATATACAAGAAACCTCACCTCCATCATCGACGAATGCACACCAACTAGAAATGGCATGGGAGCACTATGGAAAGAAAGAAAAGAGAACTTGTGCGTCAACAAATGACGAATCAAGGAAACACTGTTCAAATCAGTTAATATGATGTAGGAACACGCTGACATTTGAGTGCAATTTAACAGATACGATTCAAAAGACGTCAAATGATTATTACTCCATCAAACAAACATTATACCTCATATTATATTTAAATATTTAACAGGGTACTTACAGAGAATGATAAAACACTTGCACTGTCGCCGCTACTATCAGGGTGGCCACTGATTTTCTCAAAATAAATTTAAGGAGTTTTCAAGGGGCGTATCTATGTATTTGGATTGGAGGGCCCACAAACGAAGCGAGCGTACTTTGGAACTGGGGTCAAAGGGGTGTCCTGAGGTCCCAGGTGGGGTCTAGAGCGAAGCCCCGCAAAATTTGTGCGCTTCGTTGCTTCTGAGTCCTCCAAAATGCCAAAAAAAATTGGTTAGTCTGACTACTAAAATCTGTTAATCTTGTTAAAATTATAAAGAGTTTATTAAGAATTTTGAAGAGAGATGACGAAATGTAGGCTACTTTTTCAGAAGCTAGGGACAAGACGATCTTAATCAAAATACCAAGTGAACAAAGAAGGCTCTCATTCAACCACTTAGGCTTTTACTCTGCTCTTAACAAGTTCATCGTGGAAAGCGCCATTTAACCTCCAAGACGGTCGATACACTCTTCAATGTTGGCCTTTCTTTTACCTCAGCACTCTCCTCTCGCTATAAGCAGTTGAAAACACACTAGAGATTGACGCAAATTGATATCTTCCCAATGCCCTCCAGGCAGGTCTCAAGGCAGGTTGTTACTACAGTTTTACCTCCAATTACACCCTGTCACAAAGACACCTGTACAAACTTTACTGTAACGAAACAATACGTTGAAAATAAACTACAAAATGCAACAAAATTCAGCCATATGAAGAGGCTTACAGTGACGTCCAGTCATGATGCTCAGTCATCTTCCAGCTATATTTAAATGTACTACAGTAACTTGTGCTGAATATTCTATCACGAAAATGCCACATTAGCACAACTATCGTAATTAAATCATTATTAAGGCACGATATACAAGATGGTATAACATACGTTGAAGAACGTACCAGCAATAGTCCAGTAAATGGGGAGGTAGCACAGGAACGTAGATATGTTGCCTGGTAAAAAGGGGAATCAGAACGGTTTGGTCAATGTAAGGGAAGTAAAAATATCAAACCTTCGTACCCACTGTCTTCCACCAATACAGAAAAACAGGTGCAATTTATGAATGCGCGTGTATGAAAACTAAGACTGAAATGGTAAATCATCAGTGGAGGTCCACTTGTTGCTGACACTGAAAATAATAGTCAACCACGATTTCACTTGTATCTATAAAACTTTAATGTTCCAAACAGCTAGTTTGACGGAAACCACATGCGATTACAGCCGATGTTTAGTGGCTAGGTTATATGGCACTGTTTGGACTCCATGCATTTAGAATGCTCAAAGGCTAAAGCTTGATGACAATATGGCTAGTTCGGCGGGTTGATCCTAATGTTTGGGATCCAGAGTTGTGACAGGTTGGTTGCTGGGTTGATCACGTAATTAGGAGGTTTCTTTATGAAAATGATAAAAAAATTATTACAGGAAAAAACTCATTGTCCGGGTAGAGTGGTCTCCTCGCCGTAATGCCTATCGATCAAGATTCCACTTAACATCGTAATTGCAACTCTCATACTCCCTGACCGTATACGTCACCCTGTCCCACTTCACTTGCCATGCATCACACACCACAAGTCACAGACGAGGCCATAGATGTCACGTGTCTAACTTATTTTCCACCAACCACGTATTTCAAGATGCGTCTTGCCACGATCGGGCAACAGCCCCTGTCATGTCAGCTTTTGATAACACGCGCCAAATCTTTTCATGTGTCATGTAACAAATAACACATGGCGCATAACCATATATGGAGTACATGGATTAAAGAAATTCCGCTATTACGTGGTATCACGCGACATCAGGAAAACGTGATTACCGTCCGAAGCTACCGTAAAACCGTTTATCATTATCCTAGTGGGTTAACTCGTCATAAATGTGAAAACGAGACACAGTATAATAATAGTATTAACCGGCTGGAATGGTAACGAGACTATTAAGTCAACCTGCTTACCATTGCATTGGGTAAAGTAAGGATACCGAACCATGGATAACTGCGGTAAGCTGTAGGATTGAAAGAAAGAAGTCGATTAAGTATAGTTTACAAAACTTCCAAAACGCTTAAATATGAAGAATATGCATGATTCCAAAGTTGATCGTGAAATTGAGCATAGGCAATATTTTCCCGGCAAAAACAAAACAGTGCTGCTCTGGATAAATACAAAACCAAAACGTGGTTTTCTTTGAGTTTACTTCAAGTTTAAAATAAAAACTGAGTTGTGCCTATTTTCCTCTTAAATTGATGTACATCTCCAAGGAAGAGCCTGCTTGCAATAAGTGATGCTTGACGGCCTAATAAATACAGGTCACATCAAGAGAAAGTTTGAATAATGTACTACTGGGTGACATTTACAACAGTGTACACTGATGTAAGTTACCTTCTATGCATGTGTCAATAAACACATACTGTTCATTACAAGATATAGTTGACGGACAGAAATCTGTTCTTCTTTTCCAAATTTCCTCTCAGTTAAACTGTTTTCTTCTAGTTTCTTTTAGGCTTTCTCTGAGCCTTGTGAAAACACGCAGTTTTCTAACATTTCTTGAGTTATAGCTACCCTTCTTCTAAATTTGCACCTCTAATTCATGCACTCCCTGTGAAAACGCTCTATTGGCTAGCCACCATCTTAACATCATCCATCAAGCATATCCTCGTAGGACGTCTCCGTTTCCACTTCGGTGACGAGCACCAACACGCACTGCTGGTTTTTGGCAAGAGGCGGCTCTGTGCCATAAAGTGATTTGGAGGCCCTTCAGAGTCAATCAGTGTCATTCTTTTTCTTCAATGAGCAGTGCGGGGCCTCTTATTTCTATCTTAGGTACGTGGCCCTGTGCCGTGGCACAGTAGGCACCCTTCTAAAACCGGTAGTGCCGCCACGCCTAGAATTGCATTTTAAGTTATTCTGTCTGCAAATAAGCCACACAAACCCAGTATGCTATTTCCCTGTGCAAAAACTTTAAATCTACCAAAGAGGTGCAGCGAATAAATTGCTCGTTTAACTTCTTTTCTATATAGATAGCCACCTACTCACTTCTGATCGTGATGGCTCCATTGTTGCTACAACGGTGGTGGCAGCCATACAATCATTACATCCTCGATATCCAACATGTTGCAATAGGTAATAAGCACGACAAACTGAAAAGTATCAAATTTATAGCCATTTGAAGTTGAAATGGCAAAGTATATCTCACTTCATGTCTTTCATCTTCTTCTTTCATATTGGTTGTTTAACGTCCGTGTGACTCAAAGAATGTGGACTAACTCTTCTCAAACTCGTTCTTCCTTGTGTGCAGTCAAGAAAAATAGTGATAACATTTCTACTGTCTCGGGTTAAGTTACTCCTTTGACTACGTTCTACCAAAATAAACTTTATATCCAAATAAAACGTAAGGCTCAAAATAAATATTGGGCTATGGCTAACTTATGTTCAGCAGCAGCGAAGAGCTAAAGTTCAGTAATACTAACAAATGAAAATGTCTTTTTTCGTACAGTCCCTAAGAGGCACTGGCAAATGCTATTAATTATGTTAACAGTGCATCCTGAACCACGCCTAACCTTGCAGTCTCTTTTGTGAATTGGCTTAACTTAATCAAATGGTCTAGTCAGAAACATTACCAACGATGAATACTGGGGAAAGGAAATTGATAGTTAAGTATTGCTTTTAAGAGTACTTACCAAACTGAGTCGCTTTGAAGTAACAAGAATTCTTCTTTCGAATAACATGCTGGAGGAGGAGACAGGAATGCGGTTGCGTTACAAGCGAAATGCAGTGATTCAGATCTGACTTTAAGGAACACGAATTAAAGTGTCAGTGAAAATTTAGCTACTGAAACGTAAAACACTAGAAGAATACATAAGTAGCAGGAAGGCGTTCCAGTAAGTTTATCATGCCCAAGGGCCAGCAATAATTAAACAACGACTATGCAACAATTATGGCTAATTAAATGAAGCCATGAATAAACGTATGCCACTCAACTACTTAACAATCCAAAGTAACTCCTCCGGATGATTGTCTTAACTAATCAAGACTAAACATTAGCATATGTCAGTGTTTGAAGGAAATTTAAACACTAAGTTTCAACCCTTTTAAGTTATGTAAAAGACTTCTGGATGGACCTTCATAAATTCGCATTGACATTCGCTATCCGTAGATGCTTTTCTAGTCTTCTACACTCTCTTCGTTTGACGATAATTAGATAAGACATCAGAAATCTCTGTCCCTTAAAACTTTTCAGGTTTTATCATACAAATAAAAAGAATAAAAATAACCAAAAAATCCGAGTGGGAATTTAAACGGCGGAAAATTATGGTGGAAAATATAAAATGGTAGATGATACGAATCATCGTCACAATAATTTTGGATACAAAGTGTGACTAATCTACCTCGAGTATGGACACTCAATATTGCACATTGTATCCCGCTCCTTCAAACGTTATACACATAACTACCGCTTTACTGGTACAAGAAAACTTTACGAAAGCATCCCTTCCTGGCACCACTGATGACTGTTTTAATGATCAAAGTCTCCCTTCATGGTGAGGAAGGCAAGTGTGCTTTACACTGAGACATAACTCCAGCTATGAACCTAAAGTTTACGGCCAGTAATGTAAAGTTTCCTCCCTTTCAACGTTTCGCAAGGCAAACCCATAGGAACTTCTAGTCCTCACAGTATGAGTGAGATGTACCGAGTTCAGTTTGAGGCTTGTATCGCTAAATTTGTTTCATGTGAGGCGCAATTCGTTCTCATACTTGGTGGATTACAGTTGACAAGTTATCTCTACAAGGAGATCCAACTTCAAGAGTACTTACAAAGTACAAAAGAGGCGATAAAACGACAAATCATATGAAGTTGCCTCCGGTCCGAAGAACTAACACGTCAAAAATGAACGGTATTCACCTTACAAATATCTGTATCATTATTTCGGGTGTTATGGCTGCAAAATACTCCGTTAAATTCCTCTGCAAACGAGAAAGAAATCCCTTCATCAGTACAAAATCAAACAATCACTAGAAAAAAGGAATTAGATTAAAACTTCGCGGCTTTATTTTACCGCCTTCGCGTTTCTACATGTCTGCGATTTGGTCCGGAAGTTTCATTTCTAGCCATAATTCTTTCGCTATTTATCATTGAAAGGAGGGTGCTTATCTACGAGGGTAACGAACAAGTAAAGCTATTTGGAAAAAACTGTGGGGCCTAACTTGCTATTGACATAAATATCGAAATTTTGGGAAATGGCAAGGAAGAAATATATTCACGAACAAAAACGGACTCCAAAAATAAAGACATTTTGATGTAGGGAGTAATTCTCTCGTACAGCGATCCGTGAATACTTCTAGTTCCCAGATCACCTCTCGAGCGCTGGGAAAACTTTACGGGATCCTTTGCAAATTCATGCGACTTAGCAAGAACAAACAAGCATTGCGGTTTGTGCTTCTAAGGGTTAAAGGACCGCCTTTATCAATGAGAATGTGTATGCATTCGTTGAGCTGGGCTTAACTTAAACTTTCCGATCTTTGATGAATATATAATTTTACCCCGTATCACTTGTAGACTCGTTGCTTAATCTGTGTGACCCATGTGTAACCCCTGTTGTTGCACTGATAAAGCTCGTCATAGATGTATAAATCCTAAATGAACAAAAACAAGGATTTACTTCGTTTCACTAAGGATTCTATGTTGCTGTTGGCCACTCTGTTGACTAGCACAATTTCGGGCGACTCATCTACTGCGATTGCGCAGAAGCAAACACGTGTTAAAGAATTTCTTAACTAAGAGAACGAGAGTTGATTTCTAGCAGAAATAAATCAGTAGGCAGAGTTAAGTAAGATTGAACAGAAAACCAACTGTGCATCCAAGCAGGACACAAAAAGAATACACTGAGGAGCTGAAAAACCGATTGCGAAGGGAGCATGTTTTGTTGCTTTCGATTTAAAAGAAACAGGATCAACATTCCGAGCTCAATGAACGCAAATCGCTACTACAATACAAGTAGCTTTAATCCATATGTCGTCTTACTTCTTGCTTCTCTTAATTTGATAGCTGACAAGAAGACACAAAATGCGAAGCAGTTTATTGAATCAGAACTGAACAGAAATTCTAAGCACCAAAATCAGCGTAATCAAATTTCAGTAATCCGTTATGTCTCTTTAGTTGTATAAATCGATACACTAGCAACTGTATCTTGACGAATATGGAATGAATAGCAGTGGTGTGATCAATTGAAAGACAGACTGGCTCGTCTATAATAATTCCCGTACTATGCGATTTCGGTATCCTGCAAATCTCAAGGGGAGTAGTCCTGAGTAAGGACTTCATTCAACCCCATTCCATAACAACAAGATTGCAAACATGCGACATAGCTATGACGGAAGTATTTCAAACTCCAATCTATTGTAGTTGTTTGTAAAAGCGGTCCCTATGGACGACGTAAATAATAGCGAGTAAGGAAAGCACACGGGCAAAGTGATACCAATCAATAACTTGATGAACTCATGTACCGTCTCATTAACGTTTAACATCCTAAAATATAAAGCTGCGCGCGCCTCATGCAAGGTAAAATATTGGCGAGTAAGGCCATGAAAATTCAACTCTAAAAAAGATACTACATACACTTTCTGGTATGGATGGCAATTTCGTTGTATCCGGTACTTCATATCTGAACGTCTGTAACAAATCAAATAATATCAAAATGACACGAGGGGATTTGAAAGGATTAGATTCCAAATTTACTACAGAGAGGGAGAAGGAGATAGAGAGAGAAGAAGGCAGTGAGGAAGAGGCAGCGGTGACTGAATCGTAAATAGTATCCAAGGGAGGCTAGGAGGTTCGATTTCCAATTCGGCGGTAATATTCTTTAGCGTCATATAAATTCCACTGTACCTCACCTTACTAAAGGGTAACACTGGGAGGTGGCCATGATGACAAAAAAGAATGCTTCAACTCTTTACTTAATAACAATCGTTGTAGTATCACAATCATATTGCTACAACTAATTTGTACTCGTAACGGCCCTCGGACAACGGTGAAATATTGATGTTATTTCACTTTAGATAGTATCCAGCTTCAAATATCTTTTGCCGCAAAATATGTTCTTATATCCCTATACGTTGAGAAATAGCTAGTCAAGATGGCTGACATTAGATACACCGCTGCTGTACAACTAGCATAAAAATGAACCCTTTCCTTACTTGTTGGTTTTGATTACACATTATTACCTTTCTTTTAAGCACGATTCTTGTTCTAAAATTGATTGATCTTAATTAAGATCAAGCGGTAAGAATTTCCATTACCTATTGATTGAAAGATGTAAATTATAATTCTAACTGCATGCCACTGTTCATTAAAAGACTTTTTCACACTAGAGATTTAAACGCAAATTAACAGTGCTTAAAGTCACGTGTGAAAAGAAAGTGGCCATTACATGACCACGTGAACTATTTAAAGGCGTTTAAATTACCCATAAAAATATATTTAATTAACTTTGCGACGTGTGGTTAAATATGGCGGATGCTGCAGCGACTGCAAGTGCTGGAAAGACGAGAAGAGCAGCAAATTTTATTGAGACCGAGTCCATGTTTTACAGGATCTTTGGGCTGAATATGCATTCCGTCTGTGTTTAAACAAACGAAATGCCCTCATATATGAGAAAATGGCTGGAAAGTTGCACGAAGTGCTGGGCCACAAAATAGGGGTCACTCTGCGGGGGAAATCAAGGGCAAAATATTGAATTTAACAAGGCAATGGAGGCGAGTAAAATCTTAATCCTAAGGCCGATAGCAACTTTTGGTTCAGTTTTTCCGAAAGGAAGAATCGTCATACTCATTTCATAAAGCTGTTGTACAAAACATTCCAAAGATATGATACGTTTCATCTTATCATCACATCATGTTTCATCTGACTAGGTTTACTTTTCGTGACGTATCATTTCATTTTCATAACATAAATATCAACACGACCCTCAATATCGATGAATGGTCTAAGACATTTTTACTTTATTTATCTAGACAAATTAAAGCTCAGGTATCCACAGGGAGTAGTCCCCCGACTTGGAGGTATTGGGATGAAGTGAGCTCGACAATCGTGGCCCTTCCCAGTCAACGACACATCACGAATGGAGCACACATTAGGTAGCAGCGACGACATGGTACTTAAGACAATAATATGGTCCTATATAAGCTGCATCGCTTGTTGGTAAGCCTAGAATGATTTCGGTAATTGTAATATTCGCTAGATACTGGTGTTTTAATGGTATAGGTTTTTCAAAATTAGGGGAGACTGGGGAGAACTGGGACATTTTTCATCCAAAGTGAGAAAAGCCGATGTAGCTTCCGATTTCAACTCAATGTGATGGTAATCGCACAAATGATCTTCTTTAAGCATATGCAACTACTGTGAGTACCAAAACTGGAAGATTTGAAAAGGTGTTGTAATTTTTTTACTTGTTTTAATTTCACAACTTGGGGAGACTTGGGACACAACGGGGAGAAATAGGACAGCCCTTTGGAAGGAGTGGGATGCGGGATAAAACACTGAAGCTTACTTCTGCACGATTTCTGCAAGTATTCCGGGAATATCTTCTTTACCGGATGTCTAGCCTCCCCCAAATTAATGTGGAAAAATACTGCATTCTTGGTGAGAGACGTTGTTCCCCGTGTCCATGGTTTTGGAAGAATATCTCTGGCCTGAATCCTGCTAAAACAAAATCATCGTGCTTGACGTCTTCCTGATTAAGCAACTCTGATGAATTTCTAGTTCTCGATCCTCACTGCCCCTGGAAGAGTCATCACCTGTGTCTTCCAAGGCAAGTTCCTCGTCGATGCCGTCGTCTTCTCGTAAGATTCCTACGACAGCGGCCTTCTGTAGTTGTCTTTTTGTTTTAGTACCTCCAAGGTTTTGGTTTTTGTTTTTCTTTTATGAGCGCTTTTCAGTGTTATCGCTTAATTTCGGGTGTCAACGTTGCAATGAAAATACCACGAGGAGAACTGGGTCATGCTGCTGTCCCACTTCTCCCCATACTCAACATGTATAAAAACATGTATAAATCATGCATGCTATGGGATATGTAATAAGACCAGATTGCAACAACTCGAGCGCCTTACCTCTTTATAGGAAGGTATTGACCAATCAATTGTTTAAGGTGGCTCATGTTTTGTTAACGCAAACAATCAAAACTAAGAAGAAACTTTGACGGGGAAAAGTAACTTAAAGTAACAAAAAAATAAAGGAAAACGCTGTACTTGCCTGAAGAGTCTAATCTTCGCATTGAAATACACGTGAAAAGAACTGCTCCGAATGCATCAAGAAACGATGTCTTCATAACGGTTGCCTAGTTACCAGCCATCTCCCAGTTATCCCTTCTCCCAATTCTCCCCTCCCTCCCATATCTGCTTTCCAATGAAATTTGACATTTTCTGTCATACAGTGCATAACAGGCAGACCCTGGGCATGGGTAAATTTCTAGCCATGATTAAAAAGTAAATGTTTAATATTTCTCACCGAACACAGATTTAAATGGCCTCTTTTTTTTGAATGTTGTAGTAGTAATTAAGCTGTTGGATAGGCATTTTATATTCGAATCGTAGAGAAAATTCTAGACGAATGTCTTTCGAAGGAAGTCACATGCACTCTTCGTTGCTCGTTTTAGAGATGATACGGTAAAGTATTTAGTGTAAAAATAGCTTTTTATAATCACAAAGAGAACACAAATAACTAGAAAATTTTAGGTTGATAAATAGCACTAAAAAATGTTACTGGCAAATGGTTGACTGGCCAGGCTCCAGTCTCCTTCCCAGTAAAATGGAGTCAACAAAAACCGCATGGCTGACCATCGGGTTTCGAATTCGCGACTACAAAAGCCAAACACTCGCCCCAGTAAACGAACAGTCAAAGGCTACCGGTATTCAATAAAACAAAATTGGTATTAGTTAACCACAAACATTCCCCCTTCTCCTGTTGGTGAAAGCATAAGCAAACCCAAAATATTTCCATCTCATTTTTGTCGTTGTCCTACACAAAAGCTGTCGTACTGCAATAAAGAACATGAATGATATAGGAATGATATCTCCTGGTGGTTGCCCTTCACGTGTACATTAGGTAATGACAGGAATTCAAAAGAAACTGTACTGTCTTAAGTAAAAGAAAGGCACTACGTTAGCCATGAAAGGTACATACCACCCATTATCTCGGTAATTGCCATATACCGGTACATAGATATTCTTCAATTTTCCCTGTCATAACACGAACAGTTGCAAAGGTCGTTGAACGGAACTTTGCTTTCTACCGACCCAATTGCTTACCAGTTTTCCATTTCTCTTCTGTATTTTCTATGCATGTTGTTATAACAAGTACGTTGATAGTCATCCTGGTGTTCCTTTTTACAGTAAACATTAGCATTATCATTCGAGTAGTGTGCTTCGTTTAACACCGACTTTACTACGTTTCATTGACAAGATGTTTCGATCATTTTGTCACGTGACTTTTACCATGCCACAAAGGGCGGGAAAGTCATCAAATTGTTATGTAACCAACAATGATGGCGAACTCTTTGTAGAAGAGCATGGGAGGAGCATGGGAGGAGCATGGGAGGAGGGGTAGAGGTAGCAGGGAAGGAATAGCCATTCGTGAATTTTGACTCGGTATTTTCAGTTCACTCAGTAAAATTGTTCAACAGGTTTAGTTTCAATCTCTGTAAAATAGTTTTCATTGTGAATTCTTTGAGTTTTTAATCGGTGAATGTAAAAGCAATTTTCTGGGAATCCTTGCCTTGAAAATGCTAGATATCAGTTGAATCAAGTTGAATATTAAACATTTTGTTGTTCTTTATCAAGCGTACTCTCGACTGCGCTCCTTCTTCTGTGATTTTGACTTTTACAACTAATTTATGACGTCTGCATGAACTTAATTATTTTACTATTGATCACGATTAAGTTTTCACTTGTGAAACGATGTAAATTTAAACATATTTAACTTAACCGTGGTTAATTTGATCGCGTGAACTTTCAACGCGTTTAACTCTCAGTGTAAAAAGGGTATAATAAGTGTTGTTGCTATGGGAAAGTCAAGAAAAGTCATTCGATTTGAAAATTGCTTCTGCTTTTAAAGGCTCTGTGAGAGGCAGGCCATATTGCTGTCTCCCGCTAGCTAATGAAACGCAGAAGACCACAGATAAAGTCAGTAAAACTACAAACATACCAAAGCAAGAGAGAAACATCTCCTAGGGTAAACCACATAGCTAGATATTTGAATTCCGAAGACAAGACATTGATGCTGGTTTACATCTTTACAAGAACCATTTCTCATGTTTACGAAGGTCAGTTTCATTAAGACAGTTGTTCAGCTACTTGATAAAAGTCATACCTTTGTTCCATCTGACACTTGAACATCCACAGAAAAACTCGATCCTGGCTCAGGAATACTATGGTCAATTAGCTTATCCAAAAAAAGGCTCACAAATTCTTGCTGTAAACGAAAAAGTTATTCAAGGAAACTTTGAATCAAGTATCATGTAAACGGATTTTGAAGGGCACGTAGCACGATACTGCGGGGTTGTAAGCTCCATAGCAATATGTAAAAAGAAAGAAAACGTATGTATAAAAAAGATAATAATGAAGATAATAGAAATGATGGTGGTGATAATAATGATGATAATGATGACGACGACAACAATGATGATGATGATGATAATGATGATAACGATGACGACGACAACAATGA
>JAAAKL020011961.1:0-13344 GCA_010016065.2 Carybdea cf. marsupialis auct. non (Linnaeus, 1758)
CAGCTTTGATGTGACGTGGTCGGCATATTTCTTAAAACAAGGTTATATTTTGGTAGCTAAATAATAAATAAAGAATCGTACAATTGTAACCTTAGACAATATTATATTGGTATGAAATTTGCCGCAATGATGTTTAACCCTATTGCAGTGCTTGGGTAATTTAATGACCTTTATCTAATTTCTGTCTCTAAAAGTTAATATGGTGCATATATAAACAAGTAATGGCAAATGTACGTCATGACGTTGCAGTAATATGTTATAAGAGATACAATACCAATCAGTTATTTTTTGGAAGTTTTATTTGTGAGATTTTTTTACCATTTTAGTTTGATATATATAATATCTATATTATCATCTAATTGTATTCTTATTTGCAGTAAAATTTGTGGTCCGGTTTGGAAACAGGTGGCTTGTTTTCATCTCACTACTATCTTTGGAAGAAGGTGGGATGGGGGATGGTGGGGTTGTTGAGTGGCCTGCTTAATATATTTGTTGTATAATGTCCAATTAGACTCATGAATGTTCACTGTCCAGTAGTCACTACTTTATAAGAGGATACATTTAAGACAGTTTTTGGGGACGTCTTATCCTTAACTGCATTTCTAATTTTCTTTCTGTTCTTCTTATTTCATTCTTTTCTTCCTCTTTTTAAAAATTTGCTCATTTTTGATGCTCAGCATTTACAATGCCAATTTTCTCTTAATTTCAATGTCAAAATTCCTATTAGAAGGTATTAAGCTGTTCGTATAGTGCTAAGTCTCTTAACCTGTCTTATTATTGCACCTTTCAGTCGTGCTTATTGTTTAAATTGGGCTTTCTTTCTTACTTATGACCATGCATTCGGTTTTCTTTACATTTATTAACTCTATGTCTCTCTTTTTAAGTGCTTCATTGACACTTTGTAATAGCCCTTTCAGATGCTTTTCGTAGTCTTCAATAAAGATTGTTTCATCTGCAGACCTAACATTATTGATTTTATAACATAATGAAATAGGAATTTTAGACGCATAACTTCTACGCAAATTTTAGCTGGGGAATTTAAAGTCTCCTGCCCCTACCTGAGCAAAATATGATTGATTAGAACATTTTAAGTTCGGTATTAGTTCGATAATTTCCAGTAAAGAAGTCCATTTCCATATTTATTGAAACTCATTGTTTGCTGTGGAGTTTGGAGATCCAAATTCATAACGGTAAAAATATCTTGGAGTACTTAAATTTGACATTATAAGATGCAAAGAAGTAAAGAATATGGTTAAGGAAGTGTATTTAAAGAGGCTTATACTGCTCTTAAAATCAAGCCGTAATGGTTTGCTATTCTCATTCTCAGCTATCAATTCATGGGATCGGTGGGCTTCTAAAGCACTACTAAACATTGTGACTCTGCCATAGGGCAGCACTAACTTGAAAACCCAGACTGCAAGATGGTATACAGATGACGGCTTTTGTATAATAGGCAGAGCGAGGTCAGCTTTTCACTTAGCCGTCCTCCAATCCGTCCATATGAAAGCAACAAAACCGTTGCTTTGCAGACAAAAAGAATTTGTCTTTTCATAGGGCCTTGTCGGCTAACTATTTATGTCCAAATGCACTGATTGGTCAAAACAACACCAATCTAGCATTCGGACCTCTGATTTGCTACTTTCAAAACGCAGTTTGGAAAATGCTATTTTGTACTCTGAGGTGTGTCAGACGAAAAAAAGGTTCTACTAAAGTATTTTCGCTATTTCGTACAAAATCAATATTATCCCAATCATCATATGTGCACTTTTTGCAATAAAAGATGAACTAGATGACAAGCTAAACAATTTAGTAATAAAGCACAATATCAATGTTTTCCAGTAATCATTTCTAATTGTAACGGCGACTATTCTCTGTCAAGTGCTTCTCTTGTAATTATCTTACTGTAGAAATAGGAGAAAATATCGTTAATAATAATAATAATATCATGATATTGATAAAAAATAATCATAATGATATGCACATTGTACAACACATAATCCACCAAAAAGTGGCATGAGCATAAACCACTAACATTTAATGAAAAAAATACTACAACAATATCTAAAAACAATCAATGAGAAAAAAGACAACGGGCCAGACCACATCGTCAATAGACAAGCTAGAAAATGTTTAATTAAAATGATTGTGCCGTCAGTAACAAATGACTCCATAAAAATACATAGAGAAACTCTCCAAGTGCAAGTACCTTGGAAAGATATTACAAACATGCATGGTATAGAATATATACCAGTGTCGTATGTAGTTGCAGCTCTCGGACAAACGAAAGAAAGTCCTGAGATACGACTCGAACAGACTGAAAGCTTTATCACATTTGTGAAGTTGCAGAAGATTACCCTACCTGACAGTGCACATATCATAAGAAGAATTCACATCACTTCCTGAATTATGCAAATGTACTATAATTATGGGTTGAATTACGCCTTTTGGAATCAAAACTGTCCATTAACTTTCAAAAAGAAAGCTGCATTAATATTAGCTATATATTGGAGCATTTTAAATATCATTGGCTCTTCATATGCATATATGAGTACAAGCAGACAGACGTAAGTAAATTTAGATTGTAGTGTGATCTCATCAACATAGGTGGCAGCAAGCAGGAAAATGTTTACACTTCTTGAGCAAATAGTATTTGTAACCCATAATATTTTCATGAACAAAAAAGTTTGCAGTGTTTTATGCTTAAAACCATTCTTACTTTTAATGCTTAATATCGATATTGAGCTTCTTGAAATCCTTGGCATCATTACTCTGAAATGTAATAAATTAGACAGTGTTAGACAGTTAGGCATATCAAGAAAGCAGGTGCCAGGATCTCAATTGACCCTCTTCAATCACATTACATCCGCTATATATAGATGTAAAATTTGCACTATATCTTAAACACCATGTGTTATCACGGAAGGGAGACGTAAGACCACTCCCAGCTTGCCCATTGACATCGACTTGCTTTCCGGTAATTTTTTGATTTTTGTAACTTCTTTATTAAAATATACCTGATGACCATTCAAGTAAATATAGCTTCCATTTGAACGGATGTCTTCAAAGTTGATATAAATTGCAGCAGCGCTCAGCAATTCTATAAAGACAAATCAAAGAATTTAGACTCTCCACAATCAGAGAGAGAATAGTAGTCCTTACTTGGATGTTATGTAGTACCAATGCAAATATTCCGCAAGGTAAAAACAAAAGTTTTCATGAATGATTCACATAGTGAACTATTTAAGGGTTTACGCGCAACATTTTTACATATTTGACTTTCTTCTGAAACACGAAATCCTATAATTGAAAGGAGTTCATGGACGTTTTCAGCAATTTATCTACAGAATCGGTCAAAGTTAATGGAGAATAATAACAATGTTTTGACAATGAGAGAGTATATTTACTTACAGTAATATCACCCCATCTACAATTAAACTAAAAACACACGTGTACTCGATGGATACCCATGCTAGAGTTCAAACTGATACTGAGATTAAGCCGCTCTTCAAACTTTTACCTCATGATGTAGAAGTGAATTAACGTCTGTTGTCAAATTGCAATGTAAAAATGTATTTAAGCTAACAATATTTATTTAAGTCTGCAATTGTTACGAAAGTATTTAAATGATGGCCTAAAATAAGTACAAGCACAAGGCTCGTTGATAAAACTTGATGTATCAAAATGGAGGTGAATTCTTCCACCGATTTATGATTCACTTATATCTTAAAAGTTATTGATTGTTTAGAAAAAATATCAAGTTCGTTAAGTAAATGATTCCAAATGCTAAGCGTTTTTGCCAGACACTGGTTGCATCAATCGTCTGGAGTAATAGAAAGATGAACAATATGATGTATAATTTATAGGCAGTGGTTGGAATACATCGTTGCAAATATGATCTGTGTAAGAAGAAGAGTTCAGCGAAAACAATTTGTCATATAAATTCTTTACTTTACACAATAAACTGATCTCCAATAAGAAACCGTCGGTGGTTAAGGGTTATTTGTGAACAATAGGATACAACTAAATACAGAAGTACTGAAAGAAGTACAGGAGAGCTGAGCTACTGTTCATTATTGTGGAAGGAGTAAGATAGACAAAAAACATCCTTCGCTGAGGAATCTTAACCAGAGAAGGAAAGTCGGAGGTATAGACAGACAGAGAGACAGAGATAGCAGCTGAATGAAAAAACCTTAATAGTTAAGTGTTAGAAATATTTTTCGGTCGTAGGTAAAACTTCCAAAATAGTCAGATTAAAATGTATTTCAATAATAGCTTTTCGTCTGACATGATTTCACTTCTGTACCAAAAGAATACATATAATGGTAAACCATTTGCTGATTGTTGTATTTTGAAAGCTTTACTTGAAAATGATTAATATGTTACACAGATACAATATGAAGGGAAAGAAGAAATAAATAATTACTTCAGGAAAAACCATGGACATATGTTTATTAATCTGACAGGGCTTGTTCTCACATCCACTCTACAATCGAATTGAGAAATTAATGAAAAGCCTATAGTGAATAGACATTCATTCCAAAGTTTAAGGCAAAACACCTTTGGAAACCCTAAACAAGTCAATCATCTACATCTATAAAGTGTTTGCTCGGTGTCGGTTTTTTGTGTAACCGTGACGTACGCAAAAAATACTGAAGCAATTGTTATGAAGCTTGAAATTGACACTCTTCTGAATCAGGGACAGGTTATTAATTCATTTGCAGCCTCAAAGACCAGCTCGGAGGCCTCTGGAGGTCAAAAAAGGGTAGAAAGGAAAAGCGCCTCCAGTCAAGAACGATTTCTTCAGTGACCTGCATAAGTACCACGAAAGAAGTGATCTAGGAATTCTTGTGAGCTAGATAGAGCATTGGCCTCAATCAGCCTTAGCATTTCAATTTGCCGCTCACCAGCTAAATGTAACCAGCCTGTTTCCTTCTAGAGTTTAACTTCCTTTTTTCTGACGCCCCTTCAGACTTTCATTACTTCTCTCAACATGCTTAGCTGATTTCATATAATATTCTTCACCTTTATATTTACACTACATATTCTAGGATGAAATTTGTGACCAAAAGTGCTATTTTCAAACTATTTCACTTATCTTGCTGGATCAGATTTCTTTATCAACCTTGTCTTTTACTTACTAAAACCGGAAACTGCGAGTTTATGAACACTATAATATTCTTTTCTCCACTTCAAAGGAAAACACTTGATGTTTAGTCAGGACCCAAGAAAAGATCGTCTTTCAATGTCATAGGCAGGACAGTCTCATATTACATCACCACGTCACAAGTAAGAACAAAATAGAGGTAGAATGCAACAAGAGATGCCCTCTGTAAATACTCCTACTAGATCATCTCGAAGAACACTGGGGCGAATCAGAATAGCTGCTGCAAGGGCTGCTCCTTGGTACAGACAAAAAAGGCTGCTTTTCCATATGACCAAGACATCAAATATGAAGATAACAGGCAGGTTCGAGTTGATAAAATGGATCAAGTGTGCCGCCATGATTATTGCGAAGCCTCTAAATGAAAAAGAGAAACTCCAGGACTTTCACGTTCATTTACTATTTAATCTAGCATAAAGTTACGTAACGTTCACTTGTATAAAGCTTTTATACTTTTAGGTTCTTGAACATAGAACACAATATCGTATTTGTGAGCTAGGAAACGTTTTTGGTTCCATTACTTTACCTCCTTTTTTATCTCTAGGAAATTCAAATGAACCAACAGTGTATTCAAAACGGAATTCCAGCTCTACTATAGATTACCTTGATAGGTGATATTTTCCATCTGTATTTGTCATATCGACACCCCTTGTGTATTTTGTGATGTTTAATTCTTCACAGATGCCTGAAGTCTGGTTAAATTTTGCAGATTGACAACGTGGATGTAGTGCACATACAAGCATACAATGTGCAGATGAAACCACAGTTGAAGAACGGAAGGATGTGCTGTTTAACGTCCAGTCTGTTATCATCTCATATGAAGCAAGAGTCAGATCCTCTTCTCTTAACAAGATGCTTTGAGTCATTGTCATGTAGCAGATGATAAAGACGCAGAATTGAAGTGAAATAATGAAATTCATTGCTACAAAACGATCATTGATAATATGGACATAATAATAGCCAAGTATCTTTCATCAGCTTCGGGTATTTTATCTTGATTATTTTTGTATTTAAGGCTAGGAAAAGCGTAGATATTATTACGTCATAACTGGTATAATTCAAAGAGTATAGAAAAGTACCCATGTCATTATAAACCATGAAATTAATATTTACAGCATTGTACGCTTGTGTATCAATCAAACTAAATGCTAATAGAAGAAAACCTGCTGCAAGAAACGTTACAATAATTAGTTTCCATGGCATTGGCAAACAATTAATTTATAAAATTTCCAGATGTATGTCATGATTGAGTTATTCTTGTTCGTTTAGTAGAGCACGCACAGCAATAGCGTACCACATGGGTTCGATTTCCATTCGTAAGTAGTAAAATTGTTCTTTTTCCTCGTGTATCTTCTTGTTAAATGATGATCTTTTATGGAAATATATGTATGTATTCTTCTATGCAACTTTTTAGGAATTTAGCTTAAAATATTCCCATTTCACGATGCTATTTGAAAAAAACATATACCTGATAAATTTCCTGTTACATTACGTGAGAGAATAGATGATTTATAAGCAACTTCGTCTTGCTGTCGAAGCAAAGCCGTCATTATGCAGATAAATTTTGCCTCGAGAGAAGCAAGTGGAAAGAAAGAAGCTTGGCTGGGACATTGACAGAATTCTCTTGATGTTCGTTGGCAAATGTGGGATTTTCAATTCTGCCCGATTTCTCAGCATGTTGGGGGAACATGTTCTTGGATTTGAAAACATGACGTTCTTGGTAAATTTTAAAATTAAGAGAGTTTCTTAGACAGTCAAGAGATATTATATTTTTTGCTTCTGTTAGCAAGTGTGTTCATAAACTAATATGATTTTTAAATCGAACATTTTTTTGGAATTAAAACATGAAAAAATTAGATAAATGAGGAGATAAAATTTTTCTTTTTATGAATTTGATTGCTTGGTCAATGAAATGCCTTCCGTTCGCCAAAAGATAATTCAGTTTTCTGCAAAAGTTTATAAGTCACAGCCAGGGACGGATCAGTGATGTAAAATGAGTTTTACAGAAGAGGCTATAAAATTGCCAAAGGTCTTGGTCAGAAGAGCCCAGATCTTTGAAGTTATCATCATCCTTTACAATAATATCAAAGCTAGGATTAATGTGCAGCTCTTTGAGTTTTCGTTTTGAGAAAGTGTTTAAGCTCATGTCCGATTTTCAATCCGCAATGTATACTCAACTTTACAAAAATCAGTGCCAGTCACTTTATTAAAATGTTTAGTTTCATTGAATTGCTGATAAAAGTAGGCCAAAACAAGTTGGGGTATTCATCGATTAATCGAAGAAGTTGTAAATATTTCGATGACTTGCAACCTTACAATCCAACATCTTAGCACCTCTAGTTCTATAACACTATGCTTACGTTTCTGTTAAGGTAGAAGAAAAGATCAAGACCCAGTGCAAATTAAGGGTAAAGGAGGAAAGTTCACTTTACCAAGTTGCAGCATTCATCAATCAATCGAAATTTGTTTCAGGTACATAGATGATTTTGTACCTCGCTGTGCAGCGGCATAGCACATACAGTTGTGTAGCATAGAATGCTGAAGTTTCCACTCAAGCCTAAGGAAACACGAGGGCTCTGTGCAATAGTAGGATAAAGGAGAATAGTAGGCTAAATCAAGTTGTGTGTACACTTTCTATAATAAAACATAGAATACTTAAGTTTCAGTACAGGTCGACGACATATGAGGGCTAATTATGAATATAGGTTGAAGGAGAAAAGTTTGCAGAAACAAGTTGCGATTTTCATCAATTAATAAAATATGATTCTGGTATTTGGATGACTTTGAAACTGGCGTTGCCGCGTTTAAGCACTTATAGGAGTACAGCATATTATTGTACTCTATGTTCATGTACCTAATAGTATACAAGCTTTATACAAGTGAAAGTTACTAGTATAAAAAAGGAAGTAAATGGAACCAAAAACGTTTTCTAGCTTTTATCCTTTACTTTTTTTATAACACGGAATATTAGAAAAAGTTCCTTCTTCAACCAGAAATAAAATTGTTAACATGAATTAACTGTAAATAACCCTCGATGTTTCACTTTTTAGCCTAAGATAAACAGTTAGTAAAGGTAAACATGCATAGGGTCTTTACATATCGTTGGTAAAAACCTATGAGAAATGTAAGACTCTTTCAAAACAATTTGCCCTTTTTGGGTATTATAGGAATATGAAATGGGTTATATCACTTGCAGAGATTTTCAAATCTCGCTGGTACAGAAGTTATCAAAGAATTAAGATATTATATTAAAAGTCAATATTATTCGTTAAAATTTAAAGTTTTCACTAGCTTTTGATAGACATTTTTCCGAAATAAAATCATAGTTCTAGTAAATCCAACGTTTTCATTGTTGCCTTTACCTTCATAAAGATGCTTGATTTGCTGTCTCATCAGTGGATGATTCCATAAAGCAATGTCGTCGAACAAAGCGTGTGCTTCGGAACTCTGTCCTTTGCCAACATACCATTCTGGTAAAGGGTATGCTCTTGGATCAGGATGACTAAGACCCTTAAAATCAAATGATATATTTTTATCGTAGGCAGCTTTCAGAAGTATTTCAAACTATTGATTTAGTATGTCAGGATATTACTTCCCCCTGATACGTTACATTAGACAACGTAGGCAGATTATTCACTAGTAAAACAAATTGATTAATACAAAAGGTTTTAACAAATTCCGGAGTGCAACATTTACATCAATAAAAGTCAAACGGTCAAAAGTCAAAAATCAAATAACTCTTGGTCCTCCATTGGTTCAGATACACGGCATCTTTATAGTCTATACAATATAAATTTACAATAAAACTGATGATCATCAATCGTAATTGCCGATAAACGCCCTATTTGGAAGTAGTATTGTGTTCAACGCGTGCAAGAAAAAAACTAAAGCTGAGATTGCACTATTCTGGAAAGATCTGTTTTATCCGAAATGACTTAAGGAATATGAAGAATTTAAAGGAACTTATAATCTATATTCAAACAGAAATGTCAAAAACATTTTTTTTGGAAACTCCGAACTGACAACGTCATCTTTCGTAAGGAAATTCTCATGGATAGCTCCTTCATGATAATCATACCTTAATGATATATTTATTGTAAAGAAAATAATCTTTTGCTTCCTGGTTGTTAAGAACGCAGACAAAACTTTCCGATCAAAAGAAAGGAGCAAATCAGAACATTTTTCTCGCGACAGGGAGTCTCCCTCAATCGTGCCGTAGGGACGTATACAAGATAAGTTAAGATGTCTGTGCTCATATCTCAGTTCATGGACTTTTTGTCCGAATATGCTCACAAGGAATATGAAACGTTTAGACAATGTGACTGCATCGAAGAATTTCAGTTTTGCTTACCACAAAGATTAAGATCCAAGAATTTAGACGATATATAAAAAATGACTGTTTTCGTGGATTTTCATAGTTTAACACATTCCAAGTACATTAAATCATCATCGGAGAATGCCCGAGTGGGCCAGTATTGTAAGAAAATGGAAAGATCAAGTCTGAAGTCTCTTACCAAACTATTAGATACTCAAACTTTCTAAGCTACTTGGTACAAGGAAAAACATGACAGTAAAAATTAGAAGTCATCTGTTCTGCCATTATGGTAAAAAAACAGCTTCTCATCACACCAAATGCCTGAAATAATAAAAAGGCAAGCAAAAGTAGTTGGACTGTTTATTTTGGGAAAGTGATATCAGGAGTCAAAACTGTCAGTTTCTTTAAAAATATTCGTAGTGAAGCAAATAACATTTATGTGTCTTATTAGGTTGTTGGAGGTCAATGGCCAATAAAAGAGTCGCAGAGAGTGTGTTTTGTGTTTCTAAAATCCATTTTGATGATCTTTACTTTAATTTACACATTTCTGAACCATTATCAAGATAAGACTAACGAGGCCTTTATCTATGCAAATTGAGATTGGAGGTGGTTTTTTTTATTAGAAATTGGTATTATCTTTTGTTATACTATTTTTACTGTTTCAACTTAGTCAAAATTATATTAATGGACATTTTAAAATTCCTTTGTTTTTATTTTTATGGCAAATAAATACATACAAAAATACCAACATATGTACAAACAACCAATAAACAGGGTAACATTTATCAAGTACCTTCGCCTCTTCATCTAGATTTTATCATAAAGGAGCATTCATGTCTTTTTGTTCAACTTTCATTTGTTCACCATTCATCTGGTCAAGCTAAACTTTGTGTATAAATATAACTCGATATAAGGAGTGTTCTTGTCTTGCGGTGTAAGCCTAGGGGTGTGATAAGGAGCACGACCCATGCAGTTACAGTTTTTTCGCATCCTGGATTAAATTTAAAACTGAGAAATAAATATAGCTATGAGATGTAGATTCCAAGTGTTTGCTGATTCTTTAATGACATTGAGTTCGGAAAGAATGATATGACAAATAGTTGTAGTTCTATCGATCGATCTTATTCTTATTCTTCTTTCTGACTCGTGCGCGACTGCACGTTGACGATCATGCTTTTCCAATCTCCTCTGTGTTGTCATGCTTGAATGAGATCATTTCCACTTGCCGTATTGTTCCATTCTTTGATGTAGCTCAAACATATCATTCTCCGTCTGCTTCTTGCTCTTTAACTATCTATTTTCCAAGTCAGCGATAGGTTCTCTATGACTTTTCTACGCATGACGTGACCTAAAAGTGTCATTTTCCTCTTTATGACGATCTCTAACAAATTGCGCTTTATGTTAGCTATTGTTAGTACACGCTCATTTGATATTTTATCTGCCCATGAAATCTTCAGCTTTCTACTTATAGATCCAATTTCTGTTGCCTTCAAACGTTTTTGCATAACAGACGAGATACTCCAAGTCTTATATCCATCTAGGAAGTATAGGCCATGTTGAACATGTAGACCATGATCACCGTGTTAACATGGTGATGTTGGAACTTGTTAAAACAGATCACTTTTTATTAAGTGCATCTTCACTTCATGCAATTCTTTGTCTTATTTCACATTCAGATTTGCCTTAAGATGTTTGAAAGCTTCCAAAATAGTTGAATTTTTCACTTGCTTTATCTCTATCCAATTTGCTGTAAACAAAAATGTTGATGCGCCATGATTCTTTGATAGTGTCATCGAAAATGTTTTCTTTGCATTCAATGACAACCCCGAGGACTCACTCTCTTCCATACCTTTATCTAAAACAAGCTTGAGATCTTCTTCTGATTCAGTAATCAAGACAGTATCATCTGCATATCAGATGTTGTTGACATTACATTCATTTACATCCATCCCGTGCATCTCTTCTATTTCCCTGAAGATCATTTCACTGTACAATGAAATCAAGTCTAGCGAGAAAACACACCCCTGTGAAACACCCATCTTATGCCAAACAGTTTTTCAAACAGTTTTTCATGAAGAACCTCGTCAAATGCTTTCGCATAATCAATTAAACATAGATACGGATCCTTTTGAACCTCAATACTTCGTTCAATTACATTGTGTATGATAAATATCCCATTAGTAGATTCCTTCTATTCCAAGAATCCGCCTTGTACATCTACAATTATTTCTTTTCATTCTTTTTATTAGGATTTTCATCATAAGTGTATTTATGTGGCTCATTAGACCAATAATTCCATTTAGCTTACATTCCGTAGTGCTTACTTTTTTTCGGCAGTGTTATAAATATTGATCTAGACAGGCTCTTTTGAATTGTACCAGTGTTATAAATTATATTCAGGATGGATTTCAATATCTTCAATTGTCTCGATCATTTCTACTGAGATGTTGTCAGGTCCCGTTGCTTACCCGTGCTTCATGCTCTTTAAAGCACGTTCAATTTCTTCTTTCAAAATAGGTGGTTCTCCTATTTCTCTATTGATTATTGGTTTTTCTTTTCTATCGTCTTTAAATAAATCACCAATAAATTTTATCTTATCTACTAAGAATCTCATCTTTTCTCATGATTAAAATTCCTGTTTTGGATTTTAATCATACGCTTGATGACCAGTATGTTTTTTCTGCTAGTTACTTTAGTTTGTTGTGTGTTACTGATGGGTTTATATACATGCAAAAACCTTTCTCAATTTCATTACACTGTTTGTTCCACTACGCTTCTGCATTATTAAACTAACCAGCTCTCTGTAATTTAATACATCTTTAGTCCTTCATTCTTCCATCCAATTTGTTATCCATCTCTGTTGATAATCAGCGTTAATCCTACTCATTAGACTCCTGGAACCTTAATGGATCTTAGACATCCAGGCACTGCCATTTAGTCAAATGCATCATCCATTAATTCACTTCTTTTATTATGCATTTGCATTTTATTAGAGTTTCACAATGTTGACGATGACAATTTGACTCTACCCTACCCTTATTGTCAAGTTGATAATAAATATGCTTGCGTATGTGAATTCTGTTTCCTAAAGTAAATAACATGAATCAAGTTAAGTGTATCAATGGAGTCCAGGATCCAGGAAGAGATGTTACTCAAGATATGAAAGTAAAGATGAACCACAACAAATTGAGTTTTATTCATTCTAGATCAATGAGCACGGCAATTGTAATCTGAAGAAGCCTATGGCAACTTAAGCTCTTTTATGGAATCTGCAACATTTAGACACTGTTATCTGCGTCATGTTGTCTGCGTAACGTTCTCTGCGTCATGATTTTTAAGTAGCTTCTTTGCTATCTTCTATTTTGTCAAAGTCTGCCTCAAGTGCTGCTAGATAATAAATTTCCATAGCAGTTTGAATCTACATTGTATTGCGCTGATTTTAGCATTTACAGGAGATTACGCAGGCAAGAGGAATCGTAACTCTAAATCCTGATTTAGAACATTTAGAATGATGTGTTAGGAACCTGGAGATCTGATTATGAAGGAATGAGTGTCAGCTGAACTGGAGCTGTACAATGATCCACGGAATAATATCATTGCCAACCTTCAGCAAGGTAATTGATCTCATTTATTTGTTAAATTTCTGAAAAATGAAACAGTCGTTAAAATCAAGCTATGTGTATTTAATGCCTATTTTGAAACCAACGAAGTGATTTCAAGGAAATATGTTATAAATAAAACGTCAACATACGTCTTTCCTGAAAGAGAAACAACGTATACATGATTACATAAAAATCACATTCGAATTTTCTAGTGCAATTTGATTGGTGTGCCTTGAACTATAAAGTTATTTAACTTAGCTAATGTA
>JAAAKL020011962.1:0-13344 GCA_010016065.2 Carybdea cf. marsupialis auct. non (Linnaeus, 1758)
TTTTTCGTCTGACACTCCTCAGAGTACAAAATCGTCAGAATTGAGATAGGAAGAAATCAATAAAACTTATACCAAACAGTGTTTTGAAAGATAGACGAGATCGCGTTCTAGGTTTAGTCAAACTATTAAACGTGCTAACCATTAAGTACTGTATCCAATTAAGAATGTTCTTGGTACCGTTTTCTATCAGTTTTGTGGAAATTGAGTAGTTTTTGAACAATTTAGGGATGTAAACACTACACCCTTAGACGAAGCTTTTTTTTCGCACAAATGACTTGGAGGAGACAAGAATTCCACCAGTCTTCTTATAAATTTTATTAATTGGAGTTTTAGCCAAACTGTCCCTTATAGCCGCTGTAATGAACTGAAACCCTTATCACATAGGAGTAATTGTCAAAGTATCTCAAATTCCGCTTAATAAAAATCTCAGCTACTATTATCAAAAATGTAACTAGAGCGATGATGTCACAAATTGTTTTCCCAGGTAGCCAAATTTTTAGTAGATCGCACCAATACACAACCATCAAAGGACAGGAGAAAACATTACGTTGTTTCCAATTGCAAAGTTTTTTAAATTTAGGCATATACACTTCATTAACCACCAACACCCAAAAGCCACACACCATCGAGCTAGACATTGATTCAGAAGTGTAAAAACAACAAAAGTTTGTATATTGAAGAGATTTATTTGTTGTTTTTAGTACTTTATCGCTATTGTTAATGCCCAGTAGGCTGGAGAAGCCTATTGTGTTAAGAAAAATAATAAAAAATTTCATGTTTACAATTTTATAGGCTACCTCATAATAAAAGGGCCCCTTACGAATACGCCGCGATCGGCGAAAGCATTTCTGACGGGTGCCCTATCGAATATTCGCGGTATTACTCACACTCGGTATTAACAACATAAAGGTAACCCGTGTAAAATATTATGGAAACTTTGATTATCATGAATATACAGGTAGTACTATCAGGAGGACTTACCAAATAGTATAGTTGCAATGAAAATACAATTATGTGTATGCTTTATAGCACTTTACGTCTGGCTTTAGTGTGACAGAAAGTTATGCTCCAAACAACAACGTGCAGAAAACACTGTTCTACAATCCTGAAATATTTTTGATCCTGTATCTGGAGAGCGAATCTTCCTCTCTCTTATTTTGACAGTTGTGTTTGATTGGTTTTCATCCCCAACAATCATTTTGTGAATTCATGTTCCTTGATAGATATGTTCTGCGGCCGAATACACAATGTGGCCCCCAACACGTTTATTGCCCAAAACACAAAGAGCCCTGAAAACTGCAAGTTAAAAGAACAAAGATTGCCTCCGTAGAGGGAGTTCCCGTAGACTGTTTTTGCTCGTGTCATTCTACCATTTTGACTTAGTCCAGCCGTGTAGGGTGGGGGGTCTTTAGGTAGGAAGACCCCTCCTTGACCTTTTATGGTACCAAGAATATGCACAGAAGCTGGTTATTCTTCCATTTCATAGTTGTCTTTTGCTATCTACACCATTTAGGATACTAATGCAAGATAATTCTTGAGTGCAGAAGTTAGTTGTTTTGTAATATATCTTGTTCGATTCCTCGTAAATCAAAAGTTCCCTCTTTATTTCATTTTCGACCCCATCCTCCTCTCAAAGTATCTATGCTACGTGCCTCTTGTCAATTATTTTAGTTATGTAGAAAAATTTTTATTTTTCTACTGTTGACCAATATACTGTTGCCTAGTGTGTAAATTTATAAAAAAGTTTACTCAAAACAAACTGTCACTAAAGGCTATATTTATTATATTTTAGTTTGCAATAGTGGAGGAGTGGTTCCCAGTGGACGATGACATCAAAATGGGATGCGTTGTGACACTAGTACAAAATATAATTGATGGTTTTAAAGCTAGTGCTCAGGTAGGTGCTGTACAACAAAAGTATACAAACATTGACTAACATCAACTTGGTATCGTCTTGCTTATGCACCGATCCTCGATTTGATGACAGCAGTTCAGTTCGTTAATAACATTCTTCTCGGGCTATTTTTCCTGTGATTCTGCTTCGAGGCGTTGCTCGTAGCCGACTTATGTTACTGCCAAACCTCAGGTATTAAAATCTATAATCTTTCTGTTATTTTTCTATGCTAAAGTTGTGGGAGAAATTTTATTTAAAACTCGGTCATTTACTAAGAAGGGGAGTTTTATCAGTACCAAGATAATCAGGAAACTTTACGTTTTCACAATTTTTAAAATATTTACCCACTCATTTAACGTTTGTCTGTAGATAGTATGTTGAAACTGTCACATTTACGTCGAGTAGTTGGTATGCAAGGGCTGTTTACTTCGAGTTCCAAGTAACTCTGACTTGTGTAATCGTACTTTTGTTTGTCTCGATGACATTCTGCCACTTTCAAAATGATACGCCGTTTTCGGTTATTGTAAAAATTCGGTGTGTAGACCCTGCATTTTAGGAGGAAACTAAATATTTCGCCCTTCTTTTGAAAAGGAGGACCTGATATAAGGACGATCGAATTTTATGAGAAAGGTGGAGGGGAAGATCTAAGATGATACAAAGACGGTAGAATCAGATCGTAGAAGGTTGCCATTCAGGTTCCTTTTTAAGCAATAACTCCTCGTTCATGGGAGAACATTGTGAAAGTCCAGATGTCAATTTGGTATTAAAAGTTCGTATGACGCCTCAATTATTCGATAATGATACATTTGAAACTGTTTATGGCTTTGATACTGTAATTGCACGAGGTAGTACATGAACTAAATGATTGGGAAAAATACGATGGTCGAGTACAAGGTATTGCGTACAAGGCAATGCTGCTTTAACAGAGTGAAATATCTGCGGAAATGTTAGAATGCTCATTGCACCAAACATTACTCCACCTTCCATTTTTTTCCTCAACAACTGTGGTTATGTAAATAATCGGTATCTTCCATTAACATATTGTATTCTTTAGTCATTTTGAGTTTTACTATAGTCATAAAAATCAATCGGTATAGCCAGTTTATTCTTGCAGTATGATAAACCTGGCCTAATGTAATTCGTGACAGGCACATAACGTCAAGAAAGTGGTTTGCTTCTATATTCAAAATTAGTCGAGCAGTGTCAGCTCATATCCTTTACACTTCTGAGTGTCAGAGAACGCTGTGTTAAGTACAGCATGAGCGAAGTCAAACGTGTGGGTTGTCATTCAAGCTTTTCTCAAATGTGTTTAATTTCACGCCCAGGTGTGAGATTTGGTCCATTAAACGATGTATCCCCTGAGAGCGTGGGACATATTTCAAATTTAGCTATACATGTTTTTGGCTGCTAATGATATCGGTGGGGTAACAATAGAGTTCGTAAAGCAATATCCATAAAATCAACTTCTTTTTTAACTCTAGGATCTTATTAATTATTATGTGAAGATACAAGGAGTTACCCTGAGCCAGGTAAAGTTAGCAGTGAAAGCCTTATCATTGTGTTATCTGTGCCCATGACCTTTTAGGGCGTTTACATTTTGCAATACTGTGTTAATTACCAGTCTTAATGTTCTGTTAATCAGCTTTAAGGCCCTTAAAAGATTATGAATTTGATTGGACGTGTTACTTCAAGGATCCTTTCGAAATAGTGCAACGTTTAAATTATAATCGATACTTAAGTTGATGTATTGCATGGTTACTCACGTGTTCGGCAAGTAGAGCTACCGAGAAGGTGGATACTGGAGACTATAGCATAGCAGGGGGGGCTTTACAGGTCCCCAAATTTGTGTGGTAAAGCTTTTTACATTTCTCGTGGTTACGCCACTGTAGTATGCTCATGTATAAATACGTAGTAAAGTAAGAGTTTAGAATCAATTTTACATATTCACTGCACACTCTGACTCACCACTTTAAATTGACAAGATCAGGCTCGTGTATGTACACTCATTCTATTCACACACAAGACGTCAAATTTGGTAACATTTTTGTGTGAATTTTTGAAACTAACACTCGTTGTTATACGTATTAGATTCCTTGATTTTTCCCAAATTCCATGTTTTAATGAGGGGTACTTTTCGGCTTTATTTTACGTCCTCTGCTGTTTGTTTTAGATGATAAGAAAAAGTGTAGAAACAAGAGATTGGCTTAATACTATTGAACCAAGAACAGTAAGAGCTGTGATGAAGAGGATGGTAGAGGATGTGACATCTATGGATACTCAGGTTGGTATTTGTCACAATAGCCGATACCTTAGTTTATTTATTAATAGCTGCGAGGAACAAGCTGCTCACAGGGAGACGTAGTCACAATGTGTTTACTACTGTTATATATTGCCACCTTGATAACATTTGACCTGTAAACTGCGAATCAGCAATATTTCGATGGAATAGCTAACTGAATGAGAGCCTACAATTTGCCTTGCACAGATGCATGTGTACTGCTCTAATGCCGTTTTACTTGTATTCCACTGCGGTTTTCGTCTTTAACGTCTCCCTTGAGCGATAAATATGCAATTTATATTATCCCTTATTCATTAAATAAAGCTCCACTTCGCAACAACACCCGTAAACATAACGATACTCAGTGTTCCTAACTGACCACAATGGACAGTCCAAACCATTAACTAATACTTTATGTGTCAGTAGTATTATTTATCTGTTACTTTATGTGTCAGTAGTATTATATCTTATGGGAGGTTTTACATCTGGATGTGTTTTTCTCCAGTGTGGAGACGGTCGGCGTTTTCCAGTTAGTGGAGTGGAAGGTCTGATACTCTTTTTCAGTAATGAGTTAAATCATTGCATCTGTTTTGTGAGACGCAAAACAACGATATATTTTGTTTTATTTAAGTATATGATGTTAAGATTCCGAGATACATGTGTACCGTTCTGTTTTTTTATTCCCTTTAGGTCGGATATCTCTTTGAAGAGGGTGTGCGTAAAGCACATAGCTCAGATTCAAGTAAATGGACACATAACTATAGTATAACACGAGCTGGTGGCTCCCGAAGTCAGTTTGGATATAACACAAGGTACAGTTTTTTATTATAAGTCACTGGCTCAACTCATCATTTTACTGAACCAGTAAGATTTTGAAGGATTTGAAAAACATTTACGTTGTATCCATTTACCCGTCGAAGCACTGACATCTCATTAAAAGGCGAATAAAAGCAAATGCGATAAGATATCGTTAAATGTAAATTTCCTAGGAGTAAAGGTACATTGAACCTAAAAATGTATTCGTGATAGATTCAGTTACTTTTGTTGTAATTGTAAGAAAGTAAAGTATGTAAACTGAATTTTAAAGTGTGTCTGCCTGGGTAGTTGTATATGAAAGTGGCACTGATGAAGCTAATAGCGAAACGAAAGATTTAGGTGGTGGTGAGAATTCGGAATCGACTTCCCGGATTGTCGAATTTGCTATTGCTCTATTTGGTTCGATCCCCGCCAGCGCCGTATGCATTTTCATGTTCATGTTTCGCTGTTAGCTTCATCAGTGCCATTTTATTTATATAAGTACTCAGGCTGACACACAAGCAGTCATGAACTACAAAGTATAGAACTCATTAAACGTGAAGTGCTTACGGTGCTTGCCCGCATCGAACCCAGGATCTCCCACGCCGAAAATGAAGACTTTACTAAATAGTGCAATAATAAAGTCGACAATCCAGGTAGTCGATCCCGAATTCTCACCACCAGTAGCAACCTTATTTTATGTTTCGCTATTAGCTTCATCATTGGCATTTGTATTTCGAACCAACCCAAAACCATTACAGTTTATGTAACTCAACGGCTTTTCCATTTCTTGTAGTTCAAATATAGACACAAGCTTACTGAGCAATATTCAAAAATTATTCTCAGAGCGAATCGAAATTTTTACCCCAGTGGAGTTTAACAAGGTGTCGGTGCTGACTGGTGTTATAAAAATCGCTTTGAAGGTAAGGACGTATTCATTATTTTCGCAAAGAGTGCGAGGCAATTCGCGTGGTTCAATAATGAGTTATGTTAGCTAATTATTTAGATTGTTGTTTATTTGATTGTATGGTTTGTTGTTTACTTGATTGTTTTGAATTCTAAGTTAATCAGTTGGTTTGATTTGTTTTGGGGTGCTTGGTGGTTTGTTTAAGTACTAAATATCGTGCTTACTTAGTTAGTTACTCTTTTAGTTGCATCTTTGCCAGTTAATTAAGGCTCCAGTAAGTTATGTCAGTTGTGGGCTGTTAGTCCATTACAAAGATTATTTTATTCTTTATCGTTACTTATTTAAATGATTGTAAGAGAGTTGACGTTAGTGTTATTCAAGTGATACATGCACATAACGCATCACGCAGATATTTTTCGGAATGAAATTCAATCCATTTTTATGTTTCGCTATACTTATTTTTCTCTCGTTCATTGTATTCTGATAGTACTTTTATTAACTTTAAATATTCTAACACTTTTCGACTCAGCTGATGCCATAGATGGTAAATGTTTATCATGTCGTGAGTCATAGTATTTTTCTGAGCTACTTTTCGAGAGATAATTCTCCTATCTTCACGCCAGTGTTCCTCCTGGTGCGTTTTTGCGTTGGGTCCGCTACGCTGCTCTCATTCACCGCTACGCCAAAAGAATTGAGTTTTGAGTAACATCAATGGGCTGCATAACAAACATCCACCAACCCACGAACGTGATTCACAAAAGCCACATCAATACTCATGACACTTCATGACACTGTGCACTTGTCCCCATGATGGAAAAAACAAGATTCGAAAAACGTGGCAAGAGTTTTCTGGCGTAGTGATTTCTATTCACATTTTCAGGTCAAAAATAGCGTGATCTTCCTGGGCTCAAAACGCCCCCTGGACGCCACTTCCTATTGTGCCTCTAGGCACGAATTATTTTCCAGGGAGAACACTTCAGGCTGTCGCTTCACTTTTATAAAGTATTTTATTACCCTCAGACGTTATTAGAATGTGTTCGACTGCGGACGTTCAGCAAGTTTGGTTTGCAACAAATCCAAGTGGATACGCATTATCTGCAGCTATATCTGTGGAGATTCGTCAGCGATGAAAAGTAAGTTGCCCTCGAAACATTTATTTTGCAATGGATATACATGTTGATGATTGATTATCATCGAAATGCGTAGCTGAAATATTACACGATTGCTTGATGTCGTAGTTTTCTTGAGATTTCGCTTCAGCCAACAAAGCTAAGGGGAGATTTTTCTTGCGTTATGCTGTTTTAATCTTGAAATCTTAGATAGCACTTTGTTAAGTAACCGCTGCTCTCAAGTACCGACCACTTCATTTTGCCTAAACAACACTTCTGATTGAATCGATTTATACAAAGTTCGTTCTTCCAATTTGTGCAAAAAGCAGTAAAAGAAACTGCATGGTAAGTACCGAATTTCTTTGTAGGTAGAACATTAATAGAATATCGCCATTAGAATAGGGAGCTTTGCGTTTTCACAACATAAATGACTTTGGGAACCACCGTACAATCGTCTGATGCTATCGGAGACATGTCCATCATCTTTCCCGACAACGTGAAGAATCAGGCAGAATTGCAGGCAAAAGATTGGAGACAAAATCATTGGTCTTAAACTTTTTGGTACTTAACGCTATTATGTAAGTTGGAGGGGGATGAGGGTGTCTTGTGGACCTGCTAAGCAAACGTATGCCTACCATTACCCACCCGTAGGTTATTGAGACTATTTTATGAGATTTGATTATCACTTTTAGATTGTCTAGCGTCAGACCGAGGTATCTTGACAATAAAAATTCATCTGATTGTCTCTAAAGATACTTCGAAAAATAGATAATGTGGTTGCAAATTTACAAATTTGCAAATGTCACTTAATTATTTAATTAAGCGATATATTACTATAGCACCCAATACACTAATTTTACTACATTTGTAAACGGCTGTACGCATACAAAAAAGGTTTTATACCCCGTACAAATTTACCAGAAATCGCTAGTTAATGCAAGCCAAGAGTACGTGGTTATTCGATCTTGACAGTTATTTCAGAATTTCTTCCTTATTGTATAAAACAGTGGCCACGCCCTTGTTGAGGCGTCAGAATTTGCCTTTACCGCCCCACCCAGATTATCTACCATGTGTCCACTCCTGGTTGACTGTCGACCATAGTTCACAGAAAACCCTCTACCTCGTGGACTAGACCATTTGAATACAAACGTTTTTCACTAAAGCTTAGGTTCTTTAATCCCCGTCCTGCGACACGCTCTTGCCTATTTTCTGGTGTCAGTCTAGGGTTTGTAGAACGTTTTTACCTGAGTCTGCGTTTTCTCGGTTGAACGTAACCAAGCACAAAAACTGAAATCGCCCTACCTTTTCACATCTCAACTAATGACTGAGATTGCCAGATATCACTTCTGCTTTCAATCACTTAGCAAAAAAAAATAGCTTGTGAAAAGATTTGATTAAACAGACAAGATATGTAGTTTGGTTGAAAAGCTCTTTTTTGTATGACACTAATCGGATTGGATTTTGACGCGAAACAATTTAATTGAACCTGGACTACGGAGCGCCTGGGAAGAACAAGTTTACCTCGTTAAACAAACCCCTTCTAGTGGCAAAGTTTTGGCTTCAGGTTGGCGCGGTAAGATCTATGGAGGCAAACTTTCATCAACATTGCGTTTTCTGATATTACTGTTTTTTAATCTTAAGTTGTAATATTTTCTCTATTACCAGTTTTTAGCTTATAATCACAAATTCACCTCTTCTGCAGAGCATTTGATCCCAAAATGTTTTGTGGAACAACACAATTGCCACTTTTACAGTGTACAGTGTTTGGCCCGGGGCAAGCCGTCCGATGCGGAATGGTGATGTAGCAGTGTTCGAACAAGGGAGCGAATTGTACCTTAGCATGTTTACACTTAATTATGTTTGTATTAAAGAAGGAATTATAGGTAGCGGTTTTAACAAACCTGATATTAAGTTAAAAGGTCTCGTTATTAGACAGGTTTTTGAGTGTTTAGAGTACCATTTGTGTAATAAGCTTTAAGTGATAGACAAAGAGTAAGATGTAAAAAATTTGATAGCTCGCGACAAAAAATTCGTAATTTCCACTAGCCTGGCGCTGAAAATGGTTAAGAGCCCCTGTACTAAAGGGGTCATTGAAAGTGTGCCAAACTTTCATAAACGTGGATGTTTGGTTGTAGAGTTATATTGGGGTTCCAGAATCGTTTTGCCCCTGAGGTGGAATCATAGGTCCCCGCTTTTAGAATATAATTTTATCACCTATTTACTTGGAGCTGACCCCAGAGTCGTAAAAATAAGAAGAAAATAATCAGCAAACAATACGCTTTCGAAATTTAGTGTCAATTATTTTGCACTTCATGGAAGCTGAATAATTGATTAAGACGTAAACAGACAGGAGGGCATTGAGCTACATTTTAAATGATTTTATTTAAAAATAGTCATCAAATCTTGTCTTCTTTTGCAATAATCACCTTCTGCCATTAAGTGCCTTATCGTACTTTTACCACCTTCTGGTGCGCTAATACAAGGACGTTTTATTAGCATGCTTTGACTATTTTTTAGTCTGGTGTACTTCCTGCTGGATGAGGTAGTGAGTAGCTCGATACATCGATGCACAGACCCTGAGCTGATGGAATCGAGTGTAAGTATTAGAGTGTTTCTCACGATTAGTGTCGATATGTTACTGTCAATGTTACGCACACGTTTAGAATAATAACGATAACGTAGAAGAATTTGTTGGAAATTACTGCTTTGGTGTTGTTGACATATGGTAATAATTATCTGCTCATAGACTTTGGTTTGATGGGTCAGAATATTCGATACGATGAACAAACATTTTGATAGATTTTGATGTAGGACGCTCAGTAAATCAGAATGATTAGATATGCACTGTCAGCTTTTCACGATTAAACGTCGTAGAATTCTGTGACGTATTTTCACAGGTTATTACTTTCGAGATAACAAAAAAGGATAAGATAGGGACTGAATTCAGCAGAGGCACAGGAAAAGTCGAATCATTAGGGATTGAAATGAGCGAGGCTAGGCTAAGGTGGTTTGAGCATGTCATGGGATGAGATGGAGAATACGTGGGTAGAAAGGTTATGGAGATGGAGATGGAGACAGAAGACAGAAGAAGAAGAGGAGGCAGCGCAGTTCCTCCCAGTCGCCACTTTCTGTAAATGTTGCATTTGTACGGAGCTGTACGTTGTCTCAGATCTAAACACATGAATTAGTACAGTCAGGCTTTTATCAACAGTGTTTGGTATTTATGCATTTCCACTCAAGAAGTACCTCCACGTATGCTTTTCAGCAGCGGCTCAAGAGTGCCTATGGGTCCTGAGGTGGGGTTGGGAGTGACGGATGACCGAAGTTCTGTAATTCCCAACTAAGTAGACTGAAACAGATTCATGTATCTCTCCGCGATGGAAGGAAATTAGACCATGCTAGCAACATCCCCTTTAAGCAATGTTAACGTGTGTGCGATTGGACAGTAAGTGACTTTTCTTGTTATTGGGAGTGCAACCTCTAGTGTCACTTTGCCGACACTTTGCCGACAGATGACCACCCCCGTCCTGAGCACTACCCTTCTCCCGTCAAGCTACCTGTCTACATTAAGATATGAACACAAAAACCTTTCTGTAGTCGAGAGCAACAGCTAGCAATGAGTACGCTGCAGGGACTAGTATTGCTAATAAAATATGCCGAAGTAGTAATGCCTTTTGTCCTCTCTTACTTAGAAGTCATCAGAACAGGCCCACTGGGACCATATTGCGGGCGGTGGGTGGAGTTCCTGTATTTTGTACTAACTATTTTCGCGGTGCAACAAGTTACCTACCACTGCTTAGCGAAGAATAATTGACTTTTGTTCATAACTGATGTTGCCCCACCTTCTGTCACTATTACATTCCTATTTATTATTCTTTTTAAGGTTGTGGATATCATAGGTGAAAGAAGCTGAGTCAACAAGGACAGTCGCAGTATGAAATACCATATTGGCGAGATTGACATTTCGGTATGCTCCATACCGAAATCTTTGATTGGCAAGGCTTGCTTAACATGTGTACCTTATACAAACACAACTGTGGAAATACAGTTGCCCTCATATCAACCTTAGGGATACTAAGTAACCCTCTTCCAGAGCTGCAGATAAGAATTATTTCTACAATGAGTGCACGGATTGCACTTGCCGTCGAAACTTAGACAGTTTGAAGTAGGAAGTTGGATTTGACTCGAATATCTCTCAGTGAATAGAAAACTATAGGGTAGACAGCTACAAATAATCAAATAGTACAATGTATTTTATTGGTGGTCTTATTCAAAAAGATTGCCTTAACATAATAGAACTTGATTTTTTTGTAATGACTGAATGGAGGCGTCGGTGTTTTATAATCTCGAGGGTGAAAAATCGTGTGACCACTGGGAATCTAACCTACGGTCTCCGTAGTTCTGCAGCGACGACATTTCTCCACTAAGCTACGGTCCCATACCAGCGAGAGAGAGAAATTTGGGCTGTCTATTGTTTTTATTGCATCACTACACAGCCCCCTACTAGAGGTGAAGACATGAGGCTCGATAGTTTGATTGTCTATGTTACCTAAGCAGACTCCAGTGAATTGTGAGATGAGTTGCAGGCGCCCTGAGTTAGAGAGAGTGTGTGGATTTGTAGAGGTATTGGTGCATCATCTGTTTGCAGGAGTGTGTTCTTGTCTCGAGTCACCATTTGTAATGACTTAATGGTGACATAGATGTTATAGAATCTCAAAGGTGAAAAATTGTGGAACTACGGGGAATCGCACCCACGGTCTTCGTAGCTGCACAACGACGACGCTTTTTCACTAAGCTACGGTCCCGAACCAGCTAGAGAGAAAATTTCGGACGTCTAGTGTTCGGTATTGCGTCACTACACTTTTTTCTTTTTCTTTCTTTCAAATTAAAAATTTCTTTTATCTCGACATTGATGACAGGAGAGTTCTGTAGTGATTCGGAGAGTCGAGAGATGTGTTTACTTGACAAGCAATATGTTTGCTCCCGGCACCAAATAGCCGGGAGCCATTTGGGCGCGAGGCCTAGGCCATGGCTGTGTTGGTTTTCATTGAAACGCCACTAGAGATGCACTGCGTCTCTGTGATGGAATTTCTGTGAGTAGAATTGAAGAATAAGTTAAGGATTTCTTAGTATTATTTGAAGAATAATAAGAATAAGGCTTGAGGCACCATTTAGAATCAGGTGCATGTTGCAAATCGGCTAACCACCACTACTCTAGACATAGTCCTCCATGGAGATGATTAACCGTCTTGAGAGGGTTAGGAAGCATTAGGGATAGGTCTCGCAGATGTTTAAAGAATTATCGAGGCTTAGAGCAGATCTTATGTATTTACGAAGCAAAAATCTGTACGACTATGACGCATATCATTGCAACTCTTATTAGTAAAAAAATTTTCGTCGTGCGCTTCCAGTAGCTTATAATTATCAAACACGATGCCCATTACGTCTTTTAACAGCTTGATTGAAAGGAGAGTAAATCTACCGTTACACCTGGAGTCGTAAGTGAATGCGGCAAAACCTTCAATCAAGTAACTTGCATAGCGACTATCTGACTGTCGAGGTCCGTCAACTTGCCCATGAAACTTCATCTCGAATAGTGAACAGAGGCTATATAGTAAAGTCAAAAATTAAAATGATTTATATACATCATATAAACAAAATTGAAACAAAAAACACATGCATAGAAACTCTGGCTTCTTGTAAATACCTAAAATTAGTAAACTCACTGCTATTGCAATTTGCATCATTTGCATGCATGAATCATTTCTTTGATGAGTTTTGCGTCATGCAGTGTTTCAGAAAGGGATTATGATCAACATACGGCACAGTCTAGAAAAATTCCAAATGTACCTGCCTACCTCCGATTTCTACCGTAGTAGCATCTGGCATTTAAATTTTGCGAGACAAAAGCGCGTACCTTGCATCATTTTTCTTCTGAGATCTGACTCGAACGCCTCTATAGGAGAGTCGATCATACAAAGCGTTATCTCATGCAGTTTGCCGAAGAGCGTTATGCGTAGGGGAGCAATGTCAGGAACCGTTCCTAGTTAGTTGTTTTCTTTGCAATGAAGCAGCCCTACCTAGTTGGCTCGGGCACCTCCTTCTCGAATTGGCATGAGAAACAAATGATAGCTGAGTTAACCTCTAATAAATACCTCAGAAAAATGCCCCTGGTTATTTAACTGATTTCTCTTGTACCGCCCTCTTTTATACGTGCCAAGTCAAATAAATGACCACTTCTGTTAAACGCTCTCCTCTATTAACGTAATAGGCATTGGTTTTTCGAGAGGACTTTGATGAAAACGAAAGCACTAATCTTGATAATGTCTGAAAAAAATTAAAATGGCTCAGTTTGTATAAA
>JAAAKL020011963.1:0-13343 GCA_010016065.2 Carybdea cf. marsupialis auct. non (Linnaeus, 1758)
TATAAAGTACTGTAAAACGTTTATTGCACATCATTGTTATATATTAAACCTGTTTCCATGAAGTAAGGAAAGTCATTTTCCTCCCCCCGGCTATTAATTTTAGAATTTTTTCCAATCCCCCAATTTTTCCAATTTCTATTAGAAACCAGAGAGTATCTCGGTAGATTATGCAAGATAGCATGGAAAGGTTAGAATAAAATAGAACTGCCTTATCTCTAAACCTCAGGAGATTTTCCTGTTTTTCTTTAGATTTAAACTTAGAATACGATTTCCACCCAGATTATCTTTTTTAATTATACTATATCATATTGGTAGTTAGGGCCAGTGCTAAAAGTAGTCCAAAGTTGAGGATAGTGTGACTTGGCGTTGTGGAGTTACAATTCATAAGGTGGACTGTGCCCAATGTCTGGCAAATCGAGCAAACAGACTCAGTTTCTTGACGCGATTTACACTACGAGTTATGATATTGCATTGGTTTGACGGATCAGGATATTATTAACTAAGGAATAGCTAACAACAATTACTCTTGCTGTAGAATAAACTAGTATTGTAAACGGTGGTGATTATAGTGTTACATCTGATAACAGAATGGTGATAATACACATGAAAATGGTGGTTGGCTGATCAAGTGATCATCCATGATAATGATCCTGATGGTAGTAATGGTAGGTTACGGGAAACAATTGTAATGATGGTAATGAGATATGCTGCGACAATAAGGACGTTAATATAAATTCGATAGCGCATCATGCATAAACATACAGTATGATGTAAAGCACAGGCGCTTAGTTGTTGTTTCAAGTATGATGCAGAAAGCCTCCCAGTTATCTTAAAATTGTCCTTATGGAATGAACCGTACGGGGTTCGGGGCAAATGCGGGGTAAATGCTGTAAGAAACTACGAACATGTTAAACTGAAGGTGAAATTTCTTTTCAGTAATATACAAGAAGCAACGTTCGAATACGGCCTAACAATTGAATAAATTCACACACAAAGCTCCTGGGCAAAGTTCTCCATTATTAATCATTTCTTAAAACGGTTAACACATTGTTGTTATCTATCTTCCATACAGCTATGAAGTGAACTTGATTTTATCTAAAAAAAAATAGAAAACGACAAACAAATAATAAACTGGGCGGTACTGACATATAAAAAAAGCAACTACACAATACAGCAGAGAAGTCCACTATTTCAAATCGGCGTTCTCTACAAGTGCTGGAAGGCGGCACTCCGAAACAAAATAGTTATGTTGTGCAATTTTAAGAAAGGTTACGTTATCATCTGAAATGACATTTACTTCATACACAAATATGAAAGGTTAGCGTTCCATCTGAATTGAAACAGTTTTCATACACAAATGTATCATTAAATGCATTGATGCACCTCAAGATGAATTTTGTCAAACACATAATGAGACGATACTTGCCATCAAACTAATTGAGAGGGCTTAACTTGTCAGTTGCATTTTTGGTATTACTTTTATAATAACCACAATAAATTTAGTTGCATAGTCTCTACACACTCGCTTTTAAAAACAATCGATAAGCAATTGTGTATATAAAATTGTGCGTTGAAGCCCAATTGCTATCGTACCCAGCAAAGCATTCACTACTTCAAATGCCTGACATCAGCATTTTAACAGAACAGATGCCAATAAAATACACCCCGATAGTTTCTACATCTTGCCGGGTTGGCTTGACATAAATCATACGATTTCAAATCAAAATTAGTGATGAAACTATAGAATTTTATTTCCAATGAGATGGATGTGCAGAAGACATAAAATATTTCCAGGTGAAATCCATCATTTTTGCATGCATAGCACACAATAATTGGGACGAAAGAAGCGCTGTGAGAAAGCACAGGAAGAAATTGAGAGTTTCAGACATCATATTTACGATAAAACAAGGATACTTTACAGCACATCATGGGAACTGCTACCTCTATCAAAGCTCCTAGAATAGAGTCTCTGTGAGCAATGTGTTGAAATTGGGGAATAAGCAAAGCATTGAACAAAAGGGGCGGGGTGCTCAAACCATTGAAAATATTCGGACACGTACTACGTCAACAACCCCATTCGCGCACACTATGCCAGGCTCTCTACTATATTTAATTAAACAAGAAGAAAATCAATGTAGTTAAGTAGTTTACCCGATTTATGACGATCAATGTTCATCAGAAACAATTTCGATACTTTTATTGACTTCTACGTACAATTGACGAATACATTTTCTGAAAGCATTGAACGATCAGCCATCGATTAAATGTAAAAATGAAAAGCATAACGAAAAGCATTATAAAAGGCGATCCCTGTGTTCAACATCAAACAAGTATTTTCGTAGCCTCCGATTTTATCCCATTCATGCATGTTGCAGGGAAGTGTTGGGTACAGTTTGGAGTTGTCCGAGGGTGCAAACTAGATTCACCTTCATAGTTGCTTATCAGGTGTATTTATGATGTGACCTAACGTTGGTTTAGTGTTTCTTATTTAAAATTCTATAGTATATAAAAATTAGAAACAAATCCAAATGTAAGCAAGTAAATTGTAGAAGTCTTATTGTCATCTGTATTATGTGATTAGGGTTTACTTCAGCAAAGAGCTTATTTCAGCACTGTACTTTAACGTCTCTCTCTTCAGACTGGTGAGTAGTTACATGACAAACTACCACAGGACCCCATCTATGGTGGTCATGTGTAAATACCATGGTAAAAATCCTTACGCGTTTCTCCACTAGGCTTTCCTCCAGCCCACTTAAGTACTTTCATTTCTGAGTCCTCTCTCTTCATAGCATCTACCCTCAGTTCTGGCTTCAGGCATCTTCGTACAGCTCTAGCACAAATTGCCGAGTACTGTAAATAGCTACGGAAGAAAAGAAACAGACAATATTAGCTTTGTCATTGGAATCAACACTGAATTTAACAATGGTGGAAAAGTAGTTATGATTGGAGCTTCCCAACACATAGCCTTCTGAGAATCATTAAAGAGAATTTAAACCAAACAGTCCCACATTGACCTTCTAGCTTAACCTGTAAGAAGAGACACATTCTTGGTCTAACCCACTCCTTTTTGTTTTATTGAGTTGCCTCTTTAAAATAATACTTACAAATGCTTCTTTTAAGGTGTTAGCTCTACTGCAATGCAGTCTACCATTGTTAAGTAGGGTTTAGATTAGTGTCACCCACAGCACTATCTATATCTGGTGAAAATTATATCCAGTAAAACTGAAATACTAGCAATGCAAAAAGATATTGGGCTTAACCATTATACACTTCTAACAGTACCTCAAGAGGTCAGCAGGTTATGCTACTTGGGTGACATACTCGACGGTTTGGGAAGAGCAAAGGGAGCCATCTGGACTAGAGTTTTTACATCTTGGAATGAGTGGAGAGAGGCAGTGGGGGCTACTGATCAACTAGAGTATATCTCTTGTGAGCAGGGGTTCAGTATACCAGACATGCAAACAACATTTGCTAATATATGGCAGTAAGTTCTGGGCACTGTGGAGAGTCTAGTGGATGTCCTGAGATCCTGTGATAGAAGAGTGCTGCACTATATGGCATGTGTCACTTGGAGAGATGGGCTTAGTAGCAAACAGATTGCAAGGTATCATGGGGTGAGGAAGTAGGTAAGAGTCTTCCAGCAGAGAAGGTTTTATTGGCTTGGCATGCTGAGAGGGAGGTTGGTGCTGTGGGAACAAGCAAAATTCTTAAAGTGACAGGCTGAGAACTGACCAGGAAACCTAGGAAAACTTAGAGGAATATGGAGGACAATACAAGGAAATCTTGCATTTGTAGAGAAACAGCCCAGAATAAAAGAAAGTGGAGGTCCTTTATCACCCATCTCACATCATGCAAATAAAAAAACAAGATATGTTCAAAGGGTAAGTAACTAAGCAAGTAAGTAAGTAATTACTGCAATATGTGCTGTTACTGTCCTAAGATGCACCCTTTACCTCTCAAGCCAAACCATCCAACAATCATAGGCAGCAACTGAGAGTACCAACGTTTTGACTATTTGACTGGTTTGTGACTTGCTACTGAACTGTTCTTTCTACAATCAACTGACACAATGTACAAGTGACTAACAATATCAAGATTCATGTTTTGTGAGAGTTCTTTGGATACCTCTGCCACCATCTAAGAACTCATAAGAAATTAGGTTCAGGTTATAGGACATTTTTCTAAACCAAAATCTTCCACAAGGAAACCCTCCTATTAAAGGTATTACTGACTAGCACTTTCCCAAATGGACACTTTGTACCAAAAAGAATCCTCCTGTGTTAGATGGTTTGAATCCTGGTGGTGGCTTTTTTACTTTTGTCTTGTATCCCGTCAAACATATTCAATGGTAATAACCATTGCCACTCTGAAAGTGGCACAAGTTCTACTGCACTAAGACATTTTTCATTCTGGTATATTGTTACAGCAGATGTGTCATTCTGGGTAAAATGCTGAAGAGCTTATCCACTTCATCCCGTGCAGTGAGGGTGATGAATGCACATATTTGTGCAGATCAACTAACAAATTCAACTAAAATTTGTACATATATGACAAAATGATGTTCTGGTTATCACTACAGAATCTATATATCATTTCCTCTTCTAAAAATCCTCCTATGTAGGATATCTTCTGTAGGCAAAAGAGAAATAATATTCATGATCATTTGATGGGGAGTGCAGAACTAAACTTTTAAAATGAAAATGTTGGCTTTAAGCAAGCTACTTATTTTAGCTATCCAGGACTTAAGAAGAAGAAATATTAATTCTTTAATTCACAAATTCTTTTTCCAAAGGTTCTGAAAGCTGAGGGTATAGTCATAAAATTTGTACTTTTTAGACACTTACTAAATCAATCTACATATGTCATAAGAAAGCTAAGAAATTAGTTATCATGACAGTGAGAGCTGGTAACTTTGGTATCTGCATGTGATAATTCAACTTCATAAGCAAATTGATACTTACAGGATCCTTTCAGAATTATATGATTAGAAAATTGTTATAGACAAACTTGATTGGCTGTGTACTAATAGCACCTATATGATGATCAGTTATCTTGTACTTGAGATAACCTCATATAAACTGTATACATAAGTAGTCTTTATCATAGGAATATTATAGAAAAATAGTATAGAGTCATTCTCGTGACAACCTAAATATCATCAGCAGCTATGCATAATCTATTTAGATTTTTAGATATCATATCTGATAGACAGAAAAGAATATCACAACTCAATAGTTCCCACATAATTCTAACTTGAAAATTCATCAAAAAATACAAGAACACTGCCATATATATCCTAAATATCTTATACCTAATGATACACCAACTGATATGCCTATAAAAGAATAAATGATCAATCTTTAATGATCAATAAATGATCAAACCTTACAAATCAGATCAAAATCTTTATTGGAGTTTACACTTGGACAACACATTTTGCACAAAATGAAGAGTAGTCTAATGTCTATGCAAACTAATGGTATATCAATTGTTTTCTAGGCATAATACAGCTTTACTGTACAAATAATTGAGCATCATCAGCAATTACTTATTCCCATTGAACAAATTATCCCTACTTTAAGTGTCCTTTCATTCTTGAAAGTGTTAAGTTTACACCTATTTGATCATTCACAATTGTGAGCATCATATCTTCAGCTGCTTGAGCAGATTAGAGATGAATTTTATTGTTCTACAAAAGCATGTTGAAATGTCCACATAATTGTTTCTCCTTTCATAAAAGTAGTAAATCATGCTTTCTTACCATAAAATGTTGTAGATATCTATTTCTTGACTTCTTCCCAAGTAAATACACAATCTAAAGTCCTCCTCTGCTTCTGTAGAAACTCATGGAATTTCTCATTGTACACATCATTGGATAAGGTTAAATGAAGGGAACAATACGTAGAAATCACATCTCCTCTGCTTACATACTTAACTCATTCACATTTTTATGATTCTGGCACAAAAAGCCAAGAATGCTGAAAACAAATTACATAATGGTAGGTAACTTACTCAAAATGGCTGTGATCACAACAACTTTAATCCTTTTGGGAACATGGCCCCCCATTCTCAATACAATTTCTACATTGACCATTCGTTGTTTGAGAAAACTCTGGCTAGTGTCCACAATTTGGCCCACTGCTTTACCTTCATTTAAACCTTCATTCCATATTGAGTGGCCTTCACTAGCAGATACTGATGAAAGCCAAGCCTTCCCTTCAATTTAATCATGGCCAAGTCAATTGAAATTCTTTATGAAGCTGGTAGGTTTCTAAACACTTACAGTTTATGGTGTATACAATGTCTCTGACTAGATATAAGATACAGTAGTCTCAAGAACCTTTCTGGGCTATGACAGCCTATTCAGCAACATAATAGGGTTGGAAGCTCTTTAAAACTAATGATAGACATCAACTGGTTGATCAGAACCTTTCCACTCTTCTCTATTGTCCAGTACATACCAATTGAAAGTAGATTAAATATACTCCTGTATACTCGAATTTTGATATATACAGCTTGATTTTCTCACATGTAGCTGCTTTGAAGTATAAATGATATTGATAGAATGAGTATTTGTTTGTCTCATTTACAAACAGTTCACACAACTTATCCAGAAAAATCTGATTGAGAAAGTCAAGTTCCTGCTTACTATCATCTAATAAATATGCTGGGCTAACTTCATGTCCAAAAGTAATATGCTTCATGCTTGTTTCTGTGAGTATATGACCCCATCAATGATGATCACGTTCATCATCATTACATCATTCTTCAACATCACTAGCTTCAGACTTATTTCCTTGTGGATTCAATTCCTGATCACTAAAATTACGGAATATTACTGCTTATCCAACCTACAACCTAAATAACTTGCAACTCTCTTGCTCCATTTCAAAACTTTGACAAAACAGCACCAGCTGCGAGCAAGAGCACAACAACCAACTTTGACCATGGATTCTCAAGATTTCACTAGGGGTACCTATTATATTCTTGGTTCCATTTTGAAGCCCAGTCATTGATTAATACAATACTATTGGTCTGTAAAATAAAGCCTTTCCTAATTTGGTAAAATGGCTTTGAAAGAGCATGGCTTCTACGACAAATCTAGTTGCTAAATCCGTCAGAACAAATAAATTGCATGACAACTAGAGGTGCAAAAGATGTCAATGGCTTTTCCAACTGTGACAACTGTAGTCACTAAAATCGCAAATGAATCAATAGTATCCATGTTTAATGACACTGCTTAATCACTGGAAGTTGGAAGGGTCACACACCCCATTCTTCAATGCAAGTCTGTCCTTGAGATAGAGGCCCACTAGGGCCAGTCCTTTCTGTCCTGGCAGATGGTTTCTTCCTAGGTTTTCTTGAGTCTGTGTCTAACCTAAACAATGAACAAATCCAATGCACACACCTTATTTAACCCTTGACTACCTCCTTTGGGTTGCAAACTGTTTCTATATTCAAAAAGCAATAATTTGATCACATATAATCATAAGATATATGTTGATCATATCCAGAATTGAGTGGGCTTTCAATCAATGCCAAGAACAGAATAGTTGACCACAGTATTATTTCAACAAATTGCCAGCCATAATTTGTTGTTGTACTCTTGTTCATAACTACTGTTTGACAGTTTCAGTCTAAGAATTAAAATGACGTACAGTTTTGTAAGATATGTAAGATGTTTCCCGACAAAAACATTTATTTTCTACAGTTGTACCAAACAGGAGCTAATATTGAAACAAAATATGGTGAAGGCAGGTAAAAAATATGCACCATCGATTATAACTGTTTAAAAACAACATTCCTCTCAAAGACGACTCTCCACTTAGTAAAACCAAACATACACTATTGGTAGATACATAGCTTAGATATTATACTACTACAAATGCTGTAATAAACAAGGGTTTAACTCAAGGCATCTTATGACATTATGTGAGTTCTTGTGCCAGATTTTGGTGGTGTTCCACAAACAGATGTAATTTTTGAAAAGCAAAACTATAGCTTCAGAACATTTTTTTCGTTTTTCTGCTATATGATTGCATGTTTCCCACTTTGATTTCTTAAAAACTCCAAGTCTAGTAGGGTTTTCAAGAAAATCACGATAACATAACTGTGTATTTTCTAAATGCCAAATTTCATAGAAAATTGCATCATCGATCAGCAGGTAAAAAATACTCACTTGTAGAAATTGCCTGGGAACTGCTTAAAACTGATGTTTGTCTCAAATATAACTCTCTACTTTGTAAAAGCAAACATGTACTGTTTGTGAAGACAAAGCTCTTCCAGGATTCTCAAGCAAAGCACAATAACATTACTGTGTATTTTCTTCCCACCAAAACTTGATCGAGGTTAATGTCAATGAAGTTTGGAACAATGTTATAGCTTCCTTACCAAGAGGTTCCATATGCTCAGCAAGATAAATAGTTAGGTGACAAATAACCAATTTGCAAACTTTCTCTTGCCACGGGCAATTACTTGAGATGACTGCCCCTTTGTCTGCTGTACAGTCAATTGCTACTCTACACTGTTATGTTGCACTCAATGTTTATGCAAGAGGTGAGTTTTCAACGACAACAAAGAAATGTATTCTACATGTATTCTGTCGTTTGGAAGAAATGCCAAGAATCTTTCTACATTCAGTATTTGTGGTTACAAGATAAACAACTGGCATAAAATGTCTGCTACTGCGGTTTCGTCCCCCTCTGAAGTCATCAAAAATGTTGTCTTGGCAAAATGAAAAGACATAACATAGGATATAAACAACTTAATGAAAGCAAGTCAATATCTTTTACTTCCTTTTTAATGATAGCAACCAAATCTATTTAACTTGTACTGTATATTAGGATTTCAATGTGAATGAAACAGTTCCCATTTTTTTTGCGAGGACGAGAAACGCATTTGTCATGATGGGGGTCCATTTCATACACGTTTACGGGGGTTAGTAGATTTCATTGATTAGTGAAAATGCAAGTGAAGATCAAAGAAATACTTGAATGTGCAACCCCCGTCAATATGAATGAAATACACTCCTGTCATGTTGACCAATAGGACTCTTTATTAGTGCGTATTTTCTTGATGCAAGGTGCGTATTTTTCAACAGCTTTGACAATTAAAAAATACGAACACAAAATAATGAATAAAGAAGCAAGGATTTCTTCCATAATGATTATCTATGCCAAATTTCAATCTAAGACAAATATCCTTTAAATGATACGACTATTAGGTATCTCACAGTGATTCATCAAATGTAGATTCAACAATTTTGTCTTAGTGCGTATTTTTTACCCTCCTTCACCATATACTGGAAGGTAGATAAGGTATGTCCAAAATCATTGGAAGACAAGCATACCAATGATGATCAATGCATGTTCAGATGATAAAGAACACAATTTTGATATCTGGAGTCAGACTTGCTCAGACATGAGTCAAACTTTTATTGTGATTTAACAGCTAAGTAGGCCCAGTAAGATCACTTATCAGCAAAAACAGAGAACTTGACTTCCATGATCAGATCTTACATCAAGCCTGTAGCCTGGAGGCACAGGGAGAAAACCCCCCTCCACACAATATTACTTATTCCTTGCATGCAGAAATTATACATGACTTGGTACATCACAATTTTTACATTACCCTCCCCTGTAAAAACGTCTTGCCCCCTGCTGAAATCGCCCTAGTAACAGGCCTGTCTTATATGAGGAGTTCTGTGAAGTAATTGCATGCAACCAAATCAAACAAATACACTACCTACAAAGATCGAGCAGACTTCATAGGAGAAAATAAAACTTCATATTGAAATTTGACTGTACATGAGTGTAGGTAGTTTGCCTTCAATCAAAATGTACGGGAGAAAAATTCTGACTGTTTAGACTGTTTGGAAGTTTGGACTAGGGCGATCTAAATCATCAATTAGATCGCCCTGGTTTGGACTGATGTCTAAAACAATCTTGTATTTTTATCATTTATGGGGCAACGGATGCAGGACGCTTTGCAGTTGGAACAGTACCTTTGCGACGTAACTCTCTCCCGGAATTATTTTTCCTTTAGTGCGGCACTGGTATGGTCTGCAAAATACAACGTTATCACCGTAGTACTTAGTTTGATACCGGTACATATGGTCCTACATAGCTCAGTTAACCTACAAGCCCTCAAATTTCCAACTTAAACCGTAAGAAAACAACCGGAATAATCAACAATCACGAAGAAATACTCAAAACGAGCACATAATGGTACTTACTTGATGCCAGCTTGTCTCCAATATGCAACCATGACTGTCTCAAAGCTGGAGTTCACACTGCTTCAACCTTAGCTCGTAGTGAGGACGTCGAAAAGGTGCTGCTGTTGCCCTTTGAAGACTCGTACTTAGTCTCCTTTTGTAACTCATATCTTTCCTTACCAGTTGATCCAAAGGTTTATTGAAAAGCAGTTGTTTCTTGATAGACCCTGGTGGATCTATCCATCTGGAAATAGTCCTTAATATCCATTCAGGCAGTTCAGTCTCTTTAGCATTTTAAATGTGGATCGATTAACATCTTCACCGCTAAATCTAGAGAGTCTGATGAAAGGACCAGCGAGAGCCTCGACCAAGAGAAATTTCGATGTGATGACTGGTTTTTAAAGCCAAATCCCAACTAGACAATTTTACGACGATTGCTCTAGCGATCGACACAAAATTCGCAACGAAAATACTTTTCTTATCTCCACATGAAAAGCCGAAAGGCGATCGTCACCAGCATAGTTGTTAACACTTCGGCCATCAACAATAACTGTGTAAGCCATTCTCGAATCCAGGAGATCGCCAGGCGCATAAACGAAACCAGCAGGGGACAATGCCCCTCCCCCTAATTTGCCAAGACAAGCCGTAAATTTCTTCAAAAATGGGCCAACCCCTCTGATCCGTTGTTTACTATAGGCATCTGTGTTGCCTAATGGCCTCCAAAAATGCTCCTTTGTCTAATGTAGTGGTGGTGACATAGTCTCCATCGTTACTACTTCCTCTTTATGCTGCGACGGGTTTACAGGCAAGTCTTTTAGCTAACATAATTCAAAATGTTTTGTAGATTAGAAGCCGTCGCATAGCTGTTCCCCTCGATGATATAAAGTCTTATCTGAAGAGGCTAGGGACAGAAAGTTGTTGCGAAAAAAAAATCGTTGGACGAAAGTAGAAACCACTTCTACTTTTCGTCCCGCGAATCATTTCACCTCAGCAATAAATAAAATCCTAACTGCAGCGATCGATATAAAAATCTTCTGGTGGAGATGTGGCTTAAAAGGGGACCGTTATTCACAGGTGCACTACCGGCATATTAGGGAGCTGCAGCCCCCAAAGTCGGTCAAGCTAGCAGTTAAAACATCATTTGTACAGCGAGCAAATAGTGAAAAGTCAAAATATATAACTCTTATATGGTGATCTCGGATAATCTCAGATCAAGGAAGAAAATAATTCTCCTCTGAGTTTGTTTTTAGGTATTCAAAATTCATAGTCATGATCGAAGACAATTTCTTCATTGTTAGAGAGTGAGTTGTAAGCAAGGTTAACAATATTTCGTTACAGAGTCGTGTTGTGAGGTTCCGAAACGTTTTCTAGTTATTATATGCTTTGTTCAAGCCTGAATTTAAATTGTCGCAACATGGGTCTGTTCACTGCAGCGAAGCATTGTGATAGTGTCAAAGAAGGACGGAGATTACAAACTTGGACTCACTGCTGTTGTTAAGGCGTGTTTGCTTCAACTGAGTAGCTGAACCTTATTTTAAAGTTCCAAGTTCCTCCTTAAAACTCACGCTCCATGTTAAGGTTATGTCTAGGCAGACATTTCTATGTTTAATATTTAACAACTTTAGGCTCAAATTGTTCTGAAATACACGACTTGTAGAAAAATCCAGAAACTCGTAGCTTTATTACTCATTCAGATCTTCAATATGTTATGTCTTGTACCGCAGTAGGAAGATACATTTGAAAAGTTTCTTTGTGGTACGAAAGGTGAAAATTGAATTAAGTAAAGGATTGAGAATTGCTTAACGTTTTCCAAAAACTTTGGTCACAGCAATAGTCTGGGGCTATAATTATAAACCTGGTACTCTATTCAATCTTTACGTTTCTCTCTTCAAATTAATGTTTTATCTTACATATAGCTATGACAATAGGGAAATTATCTCTATTATCATGCTTCACCATTTGTAGTTAATATCAGTAATAATCTGTCCATTCACAGACCTGGCAAAAACACCTCCTGGAATTTTAGGAGTCCTACGTACTTGCAAAGAAGAGTGTCACTCTTTAAAATGACTGCCACGTCTTTCTTGTATGCTATTTGTTTAATTTCGGCTATGCTCCCACCCCCACTATTGTATCTACGGGTGTCGACGCGGTGCGGTGTGGGAAGACACCATACAAAGTTGCTGTTAGCGTTCTGCACCATTCCACTTTATATACTGTATAGAAAAAGGGATTGCAATATCCGATGGCAATAACTAGGCGATAGTCGGTTGAATTCTACGAACGAATTACTACGATAGATCCAGTGGCAATGCTGTCTTCGAATGTTTAGGATTACTTCTGTTACACAACTGATTAAAGCAGTCGAAGACTACTGTATGTATGGCATACATAATAATCATGTTATACAGAAAAACAAAATTTAATGCACAGCAACAGAATACACTGCATGCAAATGGTCTAAGTCATCTTACGCAGGCTCATTTAGGTCTCGCAAAGTTGTTTTCAGCAAATGGTGAAAAGCTTAGGAATATAACAGACCATCCTTTTAAAATATGTTTTCTAACCATAGCTGATGAATTTGCCAATAAAGTGCCAAAACGGAAGAAAATACCAAACGCCTCACTGCTAGTTCAAAAGGTTTAGTAGAGATGATTCACCTAAATTGGAAAATTCAATAGCCTTTGAAAAGTCAACCAACTCACATAAGACTACGTAAACTCCTTAAAGTATCAAAATAGACACAAAAAACAAACTCGGTAGAAAATAATGGTTATTATGAAAACAAAGCGCAACACATTGCTTCAAGTTTTTATTGTGACCTAGCATGTCAATTTGCAATCTATATAAACCATGTCAGGGCCCGCGCAACGGGTTTGAAATTGGGGAGGGGGGGGGGCAAGATTGGGTAAGAGGCTGGTCTCTTTTAGATCTTAGAAAAGAGGGTAAGAGTTCTCATATTTCATACTTGCCGAGTACATTGGTTTATCTGTTCCGCACAGAAAAGGGATGAATTGTCACTAAGACATTAGGTCAAACATTCTAAGTGCACATTATTAACACTTCTACTTGCAAAAAAGTGGGGGGCCCGCACCCCCCCCCCCCCGGTGGCGCGGGCCCTGCCTGTCAT
>JAAAKL020011964.1:0-13343 GCA_010016065.2 Carybdea cf. marsupialis auct. non (Linnaeus, 1758)
GGCCTAGTTCTCTTCGTGAGAGGTTAAGAGTACGTTGGCAACTTCCGTTCAACAAGCGTAACTCAACCATCTCACATGAGGATAGTGTCCATTCTGAGGATAATGTCCATTCTGAGGATAATGTCCATTCTGAGGATAGTGTACATTCTGAGTTAGTGTCCATTCCGAGGATAGTGTCCCTTCTGTATCTGTATTTGAATTTCAATTTCTCAATGTAAATATTTTTAGTTGACAAACTCGAGTTTTTCACATTACTTTATGTAGATTGCCATTCGAGTTTTAATATAGAAATCAATAAATATTTTTAAAATCTATTTTCGGGTTTCCTTCCTTCAGCCCTCGCCTTTCTCTTCGCTGACTATTTTGACCGTTGCTATGGTATCAGTTCTAGGAATTTGTTTGATCGCTAGTCCCCAGTCCACTAATCTAACACGGGCGCCAAGATCGCATCTGAATCTCGGACTGTTTACAAATAATTGCGCTGTACAGGCCAAGCTTTCAAAGGTGAAGCTCACGAAACTAACGGATCAGTACACTCTACGCATTTATGTCATGAAATAGGGAATTGCTGTCAAGGCATGCAAGGTGTGCAAGAATGAGCCCAACGATCAAAGTGCTGCGCTTCAGCCAAAAAGGCTACACGTAGCATTTTGCATTGTTTACATGTACACGAGCAGATCAAGAGTGCAAATGAGTCGACGAGACAAACCTGAGATATGTTCAAGAAAGCAAGCTATGATATCTAGGAATGGAATGCTATTACAGCAAAATGTAGATAGCAAAGGGATAGGAAAACATAAAAGAGGAAACAAGGTACGACAGTGCTTACGTTCGTATGTAGACCTTCTGATGGCGGTTTGGCATCCAAAACAAGTATGACCAAGGTGATATAACTGTGCTGTTATCACCTTTTGTAATCCACAATAGACACTACAATTACTACGCTGTATATTTTACACTTATAATGGTTAGGGAGCAAAGTTGTCGGAATGATATGATTTTCCTTTGATATAGCCTTTTCGAGTTAAAGTTACCTTTTAATACAAATGACAGGCCTATGCTCAGTTCAGTAAGGGCTTTGCCTAACAATTTATCTATTATTATACCAGGTAATGCTCTACATCCTTACTAACCATGATAGCACACTTCATGACCGAGTAGGACGAGTTTAAAGCATTTTATATGAATGGAATGCTACACGTGCTTTGCACAAATCAATAGTGTCTAGAATAGAATAGAAGGATGCCGCTCAGCTCCAATGATCCAGTAACGTTTACTTGTTATTGATTTTATAGGACTCAGCTGCATTGTTAGCAACAGCATTTCAGGATCATTTTACAAAGTCATTGTCACTGTCAATAGATGATACAAAAAGAAAGCAAATAAATCATTCCTTGCCGGTGAAAAAGAACAGTAATGTTGCATCAAAAGTATCTACAAATAGAATGAGAAACACATGTGGATCTAAACTAAATAATGAACTGGAGAAAGAGTATGTTCTTGACCCCAAACCACCACCACTTACCTTGGGTAAGTACACAGTTTTGTGCATATTTTAGTTGAAAAGTGCAAGACTACACTTACATTATTAATGAAAATTTCACATTATATAGTCTGTTATTTTATTTGCTACTGTAGCATTCAAGAGGATACTGTTGTTACAATTTCTTAGTTTTTGATGCAGTAATGGTTATCAAAACTGCATCTATATACCTGAAAATAGAATATGGGGCATTAACATAATGCCTCATCTTAATGTTGTGATCAGTGGATGTGACATCTCTGCTTGCAAGGCCAACTGTGTGTTTGCAGAGTAATTGCATTGATTTAGTTATCTGGTCCATCGCTAATCCTCGCTGCCCCAGATAACATGTACCCTATGATATACTATTTATCAAGGTGGATAAAGCCAGAGGAGCACCAAGCAAAAATCATAAATCTCAAGAATGTTTGTAGATAGATAGATAAATAGATAGACACATAGAAATGTAGATATAGATATATGTGAATCATTATCATCAATTGCTATTAAGTAATAGTAAAAATAAAATAGATTGCCAAGTGCTGTCCAACAACTAACTTCAAAATTTCTCAGCTATCTCATATATACATACATATATACTTACATATAGTTTAACTGCCTTGCTGAATGGTTGATTAAGCCAGATGATGTTGCATCCCCTACTCCTTGGATTACACATGTTTGGTTGGTAAAGTACATTTTCAATTGGTAGTCAAATCCATTGGCCTTCAGTAGAGCTTCCTTAACCACTATGGTATTTTAAAAGATTCTTGATGAAAACTAAGATTAAAGATCAATTTGTTTACAGCAGACAGTAAGCTATTGTAAGACTAATGGAGGGTTCATATCCTTCAATCCTTTAGCACAAAAGCTTGGCCTTGTTGAGGCCCCGATGAAAGCACTTTCCGAGACAGAATGGCAAGATGTAAAGACTGCATCAAATATAAGGGGAGATTCTTCAGAGCCATGTCCAATATGTAAAGAAAGTTTTGGCTTGAATGAACAGGTATTTTCTAGCTGTCTAATATTACCATTTAATTTTCAGGCAGAATTAATTAGTGAAAATACTGCAATTAGGACTTTGGCCCCATGTTATCTACTTTCGTTTGCAGGCAGTACCTATCATTTGCTTGTAATGATTTTACTGTTTTATTTAATTTCACTGTATGTGTGTCTTTCCTTCCCATCTGAATATTTATATTTTGTAATGGTTTCCTTTGCTGTATAGTTGAAAATGCTTGTAATACCATAAGCTTGCAGCTAGCTTTAGGACATTTTTAGTGTTTTAATGTGTTTTTAATTCCACTACTGTGTAGTGTGTTTTTTAAGATAATTCTGGCTGAATTCATTCCCATAATCAGTGTTAAGATTATTATGAGGCGAAAATGTAAACAAATCAGTAATCTCTTACCCTCTTCAATGTTTATAGTAGATTTCCTTGCATTTTACCTATTCAATTGCTTTTCTATACAACTTTTAGTTCATGGGGTTATGTGGTTTATATTTCAGCTCTGTTTATCCATATACTTGACATCAATGCATTGCTTATAGGAGTGACTGTCACAGTGACATGCAACACTGCCTTAAACCTGTTCAACGGTAAAATCCTTGAGTAGCAAGCTCAAGTAGGAACATGTTTGGGTGGCAATGCTACAGTCTCTTCTCACAGTTTTTTATTGCACTTCTGCATGTACTTTGAGCATTTTGTCTGCCCTGGCTTGATAAATAGTGTCAATATAGCAAAGCTATGTGCTTTTGAAATCGTTATGTAGCTTTTTTTAATGCTTTACAACACACTTTTCACTTCCATTCTAGGCATGTAATGTCCTCCAAGAACATCTACCCCTAAATATTGACCCACTTAAAAACAATTAAGGATACTTGTCAGCCTTTAACATATATGTGCACATTTATTTCAATTTCATTGTCAAGCTCCTTGCATTCTTAGAAATTTTTGTGGGTGACGAATGTCTTGCCAATATCATGAATATGCAAAAGCATTGGATTCTTAATGAGTTGTGACACTTACCTGTTTCAATAACTATTTTGTCTCAAACAGGTGCTATTATCATGTACTCATGTCTTTCACAAGGTAAGTAGATTGGATTACAGTTTACACAATTTAAGGTTATTTGAAAGAAATTTGATGTAGGAGGTGGGCATCATAAAAAAAACAAAAAATCAGTTTCACAAGATAAGGTCAATTTTAAAACAAAGTAAATAATAACAACCATCTCCAATCTGTTGTTGCTTAGCAATTCCAGTGCCATTAATGTGATGCAAAGTATTTAGATCAGATGATTCATCAATTTCTTAGACACCTTCTGTGGTGGCTCCTCCATAGGGCATTATGGGCACCATCACCCCTGCAATTTCCAGCCTCCTCATGGCCTGTTTTATAACATTACAGGATGGACAAGCTGTTAAAGGACAGTATCCTGTTCTGTGCAGGGTGGCTGCTGTTCTACCATGACTTAATTTTACCTATTACGTGCCCTCATTATTTCCTGTTCAGCATTTGAAAGCCAAATAGGTAGTTGATAAGCAGTGGGGTTTTCCACCCCCTGCATTTAGTCCTCTCCTTTACCAAAACTTTCAAATCGAAGAGGACATTTTCTGTTAACAGAATGGCTTCCTCCGTTTGAAACAAGATGTTGTTTGTACCAATTCTCCCTTAGTGTGTAGTTGATCTCAGGGCTCTATAGGCATTCATGTTGCTTCTTCGTCGCTTCTTCTCACATCAGGTATGAGAGAAGAATCGTGCTCCATATTGGGAGCCACAATGTTGTTGTTGATTTCAGTGTTCCAATTATTGCTCTGTGGCGTCGTTGATTATTGTGTGACGTTTCAGGGAGTGTCCTCAACGAGTTGTTTGGATTTTTAATTTTTAAAGGGGATGTAGTTTTTAGGTGTGATCAGCTACTATTACCACTTGCCCCCCCTATGAAAGAATGCACCAGCCGCCACTGGTCACAACCATCATCAGACCCTAGGGTAGAAGCAGCCAGGACAAAAGTCAACGAAGCATGCAGTATTTACCAACATGCAACAAATAGAAACACCAGGTATGAATATGAGCAAACCAGGAGGGAATTGGAGGAGGCTTATAAGTTCATCACAGAAGTAGAGCTGAATTATAAAATCAGATTGAGGAATTCCATATTAACAGTCAACATGTTCAGGCCAGGAAGTTGGTTAATGAAATAAGTGAAAGGGGAACATCACAGAGAGGCCAGATAGCGGGTGACACCCAGAAGGAAAGAGTCAAGAACTGGTATGATCATTTTGTGCGGTACTAGGCAGCGAACCTCATACTTCCGATGCGGACGTAGTCATTCCACCCATATTTGATAACCTAGACATCAAAGAAGGTCCGTTTGGAGCGGAGGAATATGTGATAGCCAAGAAATCCCTAACAGAGCGCCAATCTTGCGGGGAGAACAAAATAACACCTGAGATATTGAAAGATGCGACCTGGATAGTACTATCCTGGAGTTCTGCAGCATCACCCTCTCAATAGGCCAGGCACCAGACCAATGGTCAATAATCAACGTCATATCAATACCAAAGAGCGGGGACCTAAGGCTGGGAAGTAATTACAGAGGTATCAGCGTAAGCTCCCTGTTAGGCAAAGTATATAACAAAATGATACTAAACAGGACACGACCCAAACTAGATCGACGGCCAAGGCCGAACCAAAACGGCTTTCGCACTGGCAGGACAACTACAAGCCAAACATTAGCCTTAAGGAGAATTATAAAAGGGTATTAAAGAATACAACCTGACAACGGTAATAAACTTGGTAGACTTCAAGAAGGCCTTTGATACGGTCCGCCGAGGCATGTTACTGATGATCCTAAAGGCGTATGGAGTTCCAGACAACTTGGTAACGGCAATCGCTGGTGTTTATAGAAACACGCGGGCTCGGGTACTTAATCCTGATGCCCCCACAGACGATTTAAAGTACACTCCAGAGTCTTGCAGGGGGGCACTCTATCACCATACATATTTGTGATAATGCTGGACTGTGCCCTTAGGCAGGCTATTGATGGAAAAGAAGAAGAGCTTGGTTTCTGATTAGTTAGAAGACAGAGCAGGCGGAAAGGCCCTGTGGTTGTAACTGACCTGGATTTTGCAGATGACATTGCCCTACTATCAGAGCTTGTCGGCCAAGCTCAGAAACCTACAGAGTAGAGAAGAATAATCTGCAGGTCACATAGGCCTTGTAATGAACACGAAGAAAAGCCTTCAACCAACCTTCAAACCAGCCAGAAGAAATACAAATCATGATTACTGACGAGTCCCAACTTGAGGAAGTACAGGATTTTAAGCATCTAGGCTCTTGGATAAGCAGCACAAAGGCTGACATCAAGACTCGCAAAGCAGCTGCTTGGAAGACATGCAATAAGCTGACAAATATCTGGAAATCTGACCTATCCAGAGAGTAAAAGTGAGCCTGCTACGCTCCACTGTGGAATCTGTGTTGCACTACGGATGTGAAATGTGGACCCTGACCCAACAGCTCTGTAAACAACTGGATGGCTGCTATACCAGCACTAGGCATCCACTGGAAACAGTTCCTCAGCAATGAACAACTTTACGGTAACCTCCCAAAAATCTCAGATAAGATCAGGAGACGAAGGCTGAAGTTTTGTGCCGGTCACAGTGTGAGAAGCCAGGATGAGCTAGTATCCAAGCTAATACTTTCGACTCCCAAGTACGGTAGGAGAAAAGGAGGCAGACCAGCTCTCACCTACATCAACTCACTTAAAAAGGACACAGCTTTTGGTGAGGAGGAACTGGACACTGCTATGACTGACAGAGCAGTATGGCGTGCCATCACCGCTCAAACAGACAGATGATCGTTCGCCATAAGTAAGTAAGTATATTTGACTACATAAAAAAAATCTCTACATAAAACCATAAAGGCTGAAGTATGCGAATCTTGAAAAAAGAAAATATATTTCCGATTCATTTCACATGTATTTTTCTATGGTTTCTACGAAACGGTCAACTGATCATGATGGGTTGTCTACAAACGTCTTGGGATATATATGTAGGATCTGCGTTGGTTAATACTTTTATACTAGTGAGCAACGGCGGTTAGAAAGTATAACCCATAGTTGATTATTAAAATACCACTTTAGAGGATATTACTCAATATGTTTAAACATATATAAGGTCTTGATTTTGGCTCAACTCTCTTGCCAGTACTTCCAGTTCTTTCTCTTCCTCTCATCTACAATATGCTCTCCACCGACATATGACATTTCAGCTCCTTTTGTGTTACACCTTCTCTAAAAGATTAAGTGACACTACTAGTTCCACATGAAACAATAATGGAAATTCTAACAGATGTATACCTTTCAGTGTCTGGTGAACTTTTGCGAAGAAGAGAAAAGAGCTCCTGAATTCTTGTATCTTTGAATATCTCGTGAACTTCGGGATCGTTGAGTATTTCTTGTACTTTCGCGTCGTCTTCTTCCTTCTGTACCCTTTCTCTATCTTGCTTTCCAGCGAAAACGGTTCCTTTGTTACCATTCGTCTCTTTCATTTCTGACCGGGAGGAGGGGGCCTGGAAGCCATAAAAAGATAGGTAGAATTTTTTGCAGTGGAAAGGAACTGGATTATTTTCAAGAATTGGGGAAAAATCCATCACGGACGAATGGCAACTCGATTACTATAATTACGATAATTTGGTTTAAGTGCATGTAACATCAATCTAATGTTCACTATAAGGAGGCGATAAATAGTTCGAAAGCAGTTACAGAATATGATGCATAAGATATAGGGAAAATTATAGCCTACATGTTTCGAATGTCATACATGTATTTTCTCTGATAACCAATAAAATTATTTGATAACAGAGTACAATTATCCAGAAGCAAGTATGACCAAAGAATCTAATATTCTTGCAAAGACGTTCACGGAATACAAAATATGCAATGGGATGCTTTCTTCTCAACAACAAAAATTAAAGATTTCAAACGGAAATTGAAACTAGTAAGTATGAGCTCCATTCCGTCATTTGCAACTTCAAAAGGCTGCTAAGGACCATTGTATAATCAGCTAACCTTGACATACGTCAGAGAAAAAGACCAATCAATCGATGAAACCGAGGTTCAACATCTTGCCAACATTGATAAAGGTATGTAGTACTAATATAGGTATTGATCAGAATTGAATGAGTGAAACACCACCGCCACAAGGACTAACCTTGGATCCTAACTTGGTGAAATGATCGCCCATCAGTCCACAAAATTCACGAAAAGCTTCCATCAGCTCAGGGTCACTTTGCAGCATGGTATAATACTTCTGTGGTTCACTTTGCATACCAGCTAACACTTCCGAAAACTTCGGATTCGAGAGATATTTACCAAGGCGAGGGTTTTGTTCAATCATTTTAACTAAGTCGTTTGTAATCCAATCTGATAAAGAGAATCAAGGTTGACAGAAATAAGCTGTTAATTTAAGAATCAAGAAAACATGATAGTTGAACGGTTGTGAGCGGGGGGTGGGGGGAGGGGCGGAACAAAAATAGTAAAAGTGACCAAGGTCAACAGCGCAGGGAAGAAAGAAGATAGAAATAATGGACTATTCCAGTCTATTCCAAACCAGGATACATAACCTCCAATAAGTTATGTCATAAATCTGTACAATTACTGTCCACTTCCCACAAAATTCAGACCTTTATTATATCACATCTTTACCTGTTCCTGGAGCATCTTGCAATACTACGAAGACTTAAGACACCATACATCTTATAGCACAAAAAACAGTGTGTATTTTTCTTCTGATTCGCTTATGTTCACTGCAATTTGTTAATATGTATATTAAAACTTTTGGAATATCAAGTACTCCCTCCAGTATGTGCCCCCTGCTATATACAGTTACTCCTGCAATGTATTAGCTCTGATAGTACAAATAAGACGTCTTCTGTGTGACTCCCCCTGCCCAATCCGATCTATAGCCAGCAGTCTATTTAATATCTTTCAAAAGAGAGGACCTCAAATGATAAGCTTTAAAATGATATGATGGTTTGAAATAGCATATCAGCGAGGCTCACGTAGCAAAGTTGGTAGAGCGAACGCAACAAATGCGTGGGTCACGGTTTCAACTTTAGGAAATAATTTTCATTCAACAAATGATACATTGTGCTCATTACCGTGATAATTAATGTGCATTCTAAAAATTTATTCTTATATATTGAATATCATTATTCTATCAAGCAGTACCTATCTTTTATCAAAAACGAAGCCAGCAGCACTCAATACAAGCAAGCAGTAATACTCATCTAAAATAATACCTCCCTTATGCAGGAAAACTTCTGTATTATGGGTGACTAGTATAGATCTTTCAGGCATAGGGATGTCATCTATGGTCTAGTTAACTCCTGGGCTCTAGCTAACATTTTTGTACTTTTTTGTGGGACCGTATTACTAAATGAGTTCGTTCTGAATAAGCATTTCGCCAAGCACTGGCCAACACAAATCGTATTAACAAGGAAGAAAATTTCCGCGATAAACTTAAGTAGATTAAAAATATACAGTTTGATGTTACAATGTTTAAAGGTGACTGGTTTTGTGTCACTCATCTTATCGAAAGACTAAAATTTTGTACCTCAAGGCAATTTTTCCTTTTTATGATTGGGGTGTACATACGAAATACTGATCACAGGTTTGTCCCATCCGAATTTCCTCAATGCATTTGATTGATCCTTTTTTATCATAAATATTAAGCGCGGATCCTTCCTCTCGTTAGTAAAATAGAGGCTAGTGATCTTCTTAATCCAGTCTTACAGTCTCGGATGATAGTCTGCACCTACGTTTAGTACGTGTCATATCATGATATTTTCTGCCAGTATGGTCGAACGCTGATTTTGACACTAAAGACCTTATAGAACAGGTATTTAGGATGACATATTGCTGAACAATTCCTAGGGCTACTATGACTACTCTCAGTGAAAACCTGACTTGACAAGAAAAATGACAACTCGGGAAATGATACGTAGTTTGAAAGAAATCTTTATTATGTCTCAACTTAAGCTCTTTATGCTAACTTGCGCCTTTCTTGGATAATACTAACTAGCTATTGAAAAACAAGTTTGAAGGGAGATGAAGGACGTATACAAAGGCGAAAGATGGGCCCAACAAGGATCATTAATGAAACAACGAGTACACAATCAGGGTGTAAACTAGGATTGCAGGGCTTTTGGCGGTCACTCGATTTTGGGAAATTCAAAGATAACTTGTGGTCCAAAAATTTTGGTGGTTAAATTTGTAAACCCCCTTCTTCTATTCAAACTCTATCACCTTTAATGACCAGAAAAGTTTTGCTTGCAACGGGTTTTTTGGTCATTTTAATACTTCTTCCAAACACAACACGATTAGTTTCGGCATAGCGAACTTTTTTGTCACCAAAATAAACGCACAAAACGTCGAAAAAAGAGTGTCTCTAAGCGCAAGCCTGTTCAGGAAGAAATGATTAAGCGCGCGTGCAGCGGCGCCTCGTATTGTGTCTTGCGAAGGGAGGCGCCTTGTGCATCTTGGGCGCCTGTACTGTAAGCCTGGATTTTTCGGATGAAGCTCCATTGCTGGTACACGCGCATGAAAAGTGAATTCGCTGCACGTGTTTCTGCGTGACATGTTCAGGCAATGAATGTTATTTTTGACGAAATAGTTCTATTGTTTTGAAATGGTTTGGCAGTGGAGACGTGGGGACCACGCGAAGTAGTTTGTGTTCAGTTTACCAATTCCCATTTTGGGAAATTGAGAGGTTCAGTGAATTGGGAAGTAGCCGGTTACCGGCTACTGAGGACGCTAGTTAAAACCCTGACAATGAAACGTGAGAGGTAACTGAGTGACAAAAATTACACAATCGAAATAATAAGGAAGAAAAACATGACCAGGAAACGAAGTAAGACTTTGCGTTCGAACTGACTAACTTAGCAAGTAGTTTTATCGAAGATTTTCTTTTAATGAGGTTAAAATTTTTGATAATTCGGACCGTCTCCTGTATATCATTTTACAGAATGTTGAGCTTGAGCCGCTTTCTCGCAGATCTCGACCTGAAGTAAACTAGGGTTGCCCACCGAAATCCGAAAACTTGGGTTTCAAATAGTGTCAAAGTTATTGGGTTGTCAAGGTGCTATATTATCATGCTATATTATTACTTAATCGATATGGCGATATTTAGAGCTGTAGGCCGGAAGTAACAATATTCATCAAGTTCTCTTACCTTTTGGATCCATATGAGAAGCTGTTGCCTTTAAGTACTCCTGTACTTCCGGCAGAACTCGACTGTCGCTCGCAGCATCAGTAGGTTTTATAGTCTTCACCTGCTCTCGCCTTTTCGAATGATCATTTTTACTTGAACCAGACAGAAATCCCTTTCTAAAGCCACCAAAGTTACCCTTGCTCTCATTTGATTTCTGGGATGACAAAAAGAGTACAATTACATGCGGACCAAAAACAGCTTGATGCACATAAAGGAACAACGAACAAACTTTGGGAGAAGAATTAAGGAAACGTTTCATGGGGAATGCTTGTGTCAGTTCTAAAACATCTGGCAGAATCTTATGGGATAAACATCGTAGTGGGAAGGCTCAAAACCAATAGCCGGTGGAAGGATCTGCGTATCATGTCAACATTTATATCTTTAAGAGCCTCCAAAGCATTTTTTTCTGCTCATCTAAAAACTGTGGTTTCTGTTCGACTTTTGAAGAGGGTCGTGACTGATAATCACTAACTACTACATAAAGGTAAATAATAAAGCATGCTATAAGTTTCTTACTTTTGATTTCGTTGATTTCATTGATTTCCACAAGAACATTTCCGAGAAAACTTTAAAGGAAGGGCTTAGGTGGGAAAGTAAGCATGCTTTTATAACATACCAGCCCATAATTATCATAATGCATTGCCGTTAAAGCTTTACTATCTAAAGATGATAAGGCATGAGCTAAGAAAGACAGTGATAAACTGTTCGACGAAACCATAGGTAGTTATGACGGCGCTGAAGTTTGCGAACTTATAGGATCATATGCACTGCATAAGCTAAAAAGTATTGCATAATTATAATAGCAGCAACAAAGTACCATATCAGGGCGATGGATTAGCTGTGGTAAATGATGCAACAAGTAAGATAGCTGACAAGAAATGCACAGAAATTATTACAGTATTCCATGAATGAGGATTAAACAACAACTAACATAAACTTAGAATCAGTTAACTACTTAGCTGTAACACCTAATATAATATGAGGTAATGTTTGCCCTTATGGAAACCAGGTAATGTCCATCTCCATTCAAACTCTAACGACCCTCTGTCAGTCTTAAAATTACTCTAAACAAATGCATCTCTAACCTTAGGTCTGATTGTGACTCCAAGCCTATTTTTGAAGCTGCACTGAAGGCCATTGGATTTCACTACCAACTGAACTTTTGAACTTAAACCTGTATCGCACCGGGGTAAGCAAAGGGGTAGGGGATGCAACATCATCTGGTTTAATTCACCATTTAGTAAGACAGTTAATCTTATATAGTTAAGGTATTTCTTTCCTTAGTTCATAAGCATTTCTTCTACCTTTCATCTGTAAATAAAACTTTTACTAGAAACACTCAAGGTAAGCATACTTTCATGCCTATCTTTAAAAGTATCATCAATAAGCACAACACTAACGTTACACATCATGAAGATGGGGTTGGGGATAGGACCACTATATGCATCCACAGTGATAAGAAGTGGTGCCCTCCTGGAAGTAAAATGTCTAACAAAGCATATAGCTTATGATGCTCTGCTAACAGAGGCAGCTTCCGGTAAAAAGGTTCGACTTTGTCTAATGTCATATGGAATCTAAGGAATGCTCCAGGAATCACAAGTCTTGCAATAATTTATAATGCTGACTGGACTTTGAAGAGCATAACAACAGTAATAACAACAAGTACAATGGCAGATGAAACTTCACAATGGAGGGCCGCAAAAATGCAATATATGCATCACTAGAAAGTTTGCATATATGACTGCTGACCAAAGTATACTAACAAATACACATTTTGGAACTAGTCTCAAAATGCTGGCATAGGAATATTTTTATTGGCAAAAATACAAGGACAAAAACACAAATTGATCATTCTATAGTATGGTAACCCAATTAATAACACTGTAATTGGTGTAATTTTTTGCAGTGTTATGGAAGATAGGATAGGAAGTGAAACCCAAGGACACCCATGTAATTGATGTAACACTACTTCTTAATATGAATATATATACCAAAAAGTATTGATACTATACTAGAGTCCCCAATACAACAAAGTAGAGCATAATACTTCTAGGCTGTGGTACAAGAGGAAAAGTGAAATGCCAAAAGTTGCAGACAAAAAAACACTAAATTCAATGGTCACACATTGTTTAGTATAACTATGTACCTCTAGTGCTCAATCTTATACAAAAATGACTAGATCTCTATTGTACATAAATAAAGGTTAAGTAGAGTGTCTGCATTTGTATTCTAGAGAGGAGGTGTAGTGCATATGTATTGGAAATTCCTGGTTTGAATTGGTGTGAGATATATACTACCAAACATTAAAGTTATGGAATGCTGTTGAAAGCATGATTTCTTTAGCGTGTTTTGAAATGGATAGCTATGTTAATATGTATATAACACTATGTATAACACTTGGATTATACTGAGATAGAAAGCAAGCATTGGGGACAAACTTTATCTTCAGAAGCCATCTTGTGGAAGAGCTCACAAGCTGTTGCAAAGCATCATGGTATGCATCATGATAGGAATCCCCACAATAGGTCTTACAACAGGAATACCC
>JAAAKL020011965.1:0-13341 GCA_010016065.2 Carybdea cf. marsupialis auct. non (Linnaeus, 1758)
CGTAATTGATGAAAAACCTTGTGCCCGCCTTACTTTGAAATTCTTTTGTTTCTACCAGATGTTGGCATGTTTTACATTTGGGGTGCCCGCATTTAAAGCAACCCTTCTTTTCCTGTATTTGAGGAACCTTAGCACGCACTAGGAGGTTGCCAAGTGTTTTACAATTTCTAAAGGCAACAAAAGGTACCTCAGATAATTCAGGTGAAGAAATATACTCATCGCTTTGTTTGCTGTGATCAGAATGGTCAATTAGGTTAATGGACACTAAGTAACGGTTCCCTGAAAGACCTGTATCAATCAAAGATTCTATTTTGGCCTTTCATTTTAATACAAAAATTGTATGGTTCGTAAATTTGCAATCGCTGCTTGATGATTTGGCCATTTGTATGAAATTTTGCTTCGGGAGCTGAAAGTGCAGGACAGTTATAGGTGAATGAGGGGAACTACTATGGATACTTTATTGTTGCAGCCAAATGAAATTATCGTGCAATCGCTAGATACAAAATACGTTTCATTCAATATTTCTAAAGTTAAAACTGCTAGATTCATCTCACCTGAAAGCGGCCTCTAGAAGTCGAGCCATGGTAACTGATTCAAAGCTTGTGTTCAGGAACTCTTGTCCTGTTTTCAGAGCAAGGTCTAATGCCCAAAAAGGTCTTCCATCTAGGAAGCAAGTTTCTTTCGGCTTTTCTGGCCCTACTTTCACACCAATATCATTTAGAAATGCCATCGTAGTCTCTTCATTAAAATAATAAACACTTCCCATCTCTTGAGGATTCCCATTGTAATCAACACTGTACGATTTCCCACCCACTCGCCCATCGGCTTCAAATATTTTGATGTTCTTAAAGCCTTTCTTCTTCAATAAATATGCCATATGGAGTCCTGAGGGGCCGGCACCAACGATGGCAATCTTGTCAGTTAAAGAAGCTGGCCCAGGAATCTTGACATTGTGGATTGGTTGAAATTCATTCCACAAAATTTGAACTGTCAAGATTAAAATGCCAACCGTGGTGATAAGAAGTATAAATTTCTTTACCAGTCCCATGATGAGCTACAAAAAAATAAAGTGAAAAGCTAGTAAATACTGTTATTGGGTAAAGAAGTGTTTATCCAAAATTTATATCAGAAAAAGTATTCGTTAAAAGCATTTTGTCCACGGCCATATGAGGGGACCCGAAGATCAAAAACACAATTTTTAACTTTAGAGAGAAAAATATACAGTCATCAAACTCATTCCTTGAAAGGTATAAAAATCTCTTGGAAAGAGCATTGAAATCATACCGCATTTTTAGTAAAGCAGAAATTAAATAATGTACAATTGCTTTATTTTAATAAAAGCTAATCTCAAAACTCATTTTAATTTCCATAGCATCATTTGACGCAGACAATCTTTCTTTCATTATGGGACAGATTTATATTTCATCGCATTTGCATTGTTTTCACCACTATCTAGATGTCAAAGCAATGGTTGTCGTTGCCTATCTAGCCACATGTACGACAATCCATTTCATATTCGTTACCTATAATTTTATTTTTGTTGACTTATCTTGTTTCATGGGGAATGAAAAAATGGGTTGGTGTTAAACCAAACTGCTTTTTAAAAAGCGAGCAGTGGAAGAGAAACTTGACGCCCGTATCAACGTAATCAAAGATTTTGAAAAGATTTTACTCTTTCACTTTGATCACGATAAGAATGTAACAGCACTGGTTAAATATTACAATTCAAATCTTCTCCTTGTCTTAGCATGGTCACTTGTTTCTTACAGATATTTTTGAGCTGCTCCTTCCCTTAATTCGTCCGTTGCATAAAACCGGAGCTTGGGACGAAAGACAATATTGTCAGAAAGCGTCCTCTAACTTGGTTCGGACATGTCGTCAGAAGCGATGAAAGTTCTTTCGTAAAAAGAGCATAAAAAGAAGAATTAGGAGGGAAGAGGAATCGAAGAAGACCAAAAAAGAGCTGGTCAAGCAAAATTCGGAAAGACACAAACATTCCTCTCCTCACGACTGAACGTAACGCCAATGATCGGAAGAAGTGGAATCAAATTGTCAGAACGGAATGTGCAAAGACCCAAGGAGGGTAAAGCAATTAAAGTCAAAGTCAAGTCAAGTTTGGCACAAGCCACTATCGCCAGGTTACTCATAAAAATACCACGAAGTAATTCTAAGTTGCCAAGGCTTGCACCTACTAGTAAAGATTTCAAAATACGATAGTACTGAAGCCTCATAACAAACGTAACGTGGTATTGATGTAGAGAGCTCAAGCAGATCTTTTAACATTCGAGAAGACAATATTCCCACCTCAAAAGGGATTATTGACAACTACAAAGGACAGTATGCCAATTTACATACCAAGTCCGAATATAGTAAACATCTGATGATACACATACAAGCATAGACGTATAAAGGGCCCCTAATATGTCAATGCATACAAGTCCAAAACAAAATACCTTTTGTGCAACATGGGTGGTTGCTTAAACGTGTCATCGTAACTACAGCACAAGATACCCAACAACACGCTTTAACGCACATGATGATAAATTTGCGTTAATCTTGGAACTTAAAACAAGTCAAGGGTTCAGAAGACCTCTAGTATCCTCTCCAGTTCTACATCGGTGAGGGAACCTCATGAAATCCTGATTGATCTGTCTTTCTATCTCTACACCGTTTGCACAACTAAAAACAAACGCTCCACTCTTGCAATTTCAATAATACACCCACTTCTTTGTTCTTGTTTAAATCATACACAAAAGAATCTCCATGTTGAAAGAAGAGTATGAAATGACAGTGTGATAGTAATAGCATGTACACTCTTGGATATTTAGAGTGGAAGTATGACTTACCGGTCAGCTCCTGCAACCTGCAACTTCAGCTCCATACATGGAACCTTCCCATAAAAGCAAAGGAACTTAATACAAGACCAGAGAACCATGGAAAAATTTTTGATTTTACTGACAACAAAACCATCAATTATCTTAAATAGATAGAAAAATAGACGCTTAAAGTCTGATTGTGAGAAAGTCATTAGCATCATATGCATTGATGCCGATGTGAAGGCCTTTCAACTTAAGAACAAAATTTTGACCTCAAAGAAAGGGTCAGGAGCCAAGACCCTATAATCTTATATCTTATCTGATTTAGACAAAACTATTTTACATTCTGTAATAACCTGTAGTGAGGACAGGCTCTGTGACTAATGGTCATGTTATGTTCGTCGACAGTACCACAACCAACACCACAACTTTTGTAAAGGATATTTTAAACTGATAGAAATACGGCCATTATTCAAATCAAATCTCTATTATCTAAAGTAGAAGTCAGGTAAACTATTAATTTATCACGTCACCCCTTGTTGTCATTTTGTAGAGAATGCTTTCGACCTATGACGTAAATATTTTTACCTGATCTGTTTAGTTGCCCCAAATGATCTCTGATCAACTGATTCGTGCCACTCATTACACTTTTGGCTCTGGCGTTCTCATAGCACAGGGTGGTTCTCCCCTTGTTCTAAAAGCTGAAAGTTGGTTACTATAAGAGCAACCGAGTGTAGCGATACGATTTACAAAAATAGAAATTCTATATTTTGTTAAAGACTCTATAGATCTGAGAATGATATTTTTTATTAGGACTAAGATATATTGTCTTGATGTATGGATTATTCCCATAAAAACTTTATTATCTGAACCACTTTTGTTGCTTAAACTGATAAAGATCAACGTTTCCTTAACTAAGACCTGAAAATAAAAACATCTGATAGTCCTCGTTGAAATATGTCTCACAATATACTGTAAATGGATGAGATGAGTAAATGGACGTGATAGGTAAATGGATGTGATGGTTAAATTGATGTGATGGTTAAATGGATTTGATGGGTAAATGAATGTGATGGTTAAATGGATGTGATGGGTAAATGGACATGATGGGTAAATGGATGTGATGGTTACATTGATGTGATGGTTAAATGGATTTGATGGGTAAATGAATGCGATGGGTAAATGGATGTGATGGGTAAATGGACATGATGGGTAAATGGATGTGATGGGTAAATGAATGTGATGGGTAAATGGATGTGATGGGTAAATGGATGTGATGGGTAAATGGATGTGATGGTTTAATTGATGTGATGGGTAAATGGATGTGATGGGTAAATGGATGTGATGGGTAAATGGATGTGATGGTTGAATTGATGTGGTGGGTAAATGGATGTGATGGGTAAATGGATGTGATGGGTAAAAGGACGTGTTGGGTAAATGGATGTGATGGTTGACTGTATGTGATGGGTAAATGAATGTAATGGGTAAATGGATATGATGGGTAAATGGATGTGATGGGTAAATGGATGTGATGGCTAAATGGGCCTTTGATTTACGAAGTATTACTGTGATGATGATTAGTTCACTCTCAATTTTTTTCTTTTTCACGTTAAACTCTATTATCTTTCTAGAATAGGGTATTTGAACTGATCGACTTTGAAAGATGCACGATTACCGTTGATGATGTATTATATGATTCCTCGAGTATAATTTACCACTGGCTGTACCATCTATAGCAACAGCGTGTAAAGTATCCTTTCAACAAATTTCAACGACTTTTGAAGCACAAAAAAAATTGTTATTGCTATTCCCGTTTGAGTTTGTTGTTTTATTTTCCATGCTGTGTTTCCAGCTTTAAGTGAAATTCAGTACATGTGATTGATAGACACTGACTTGGTTTACTACGACAAGGCAAATCTTATAGCGCCACCGCATACCTATCAAGAAAACACACAAACTTCATTGTGTTGGACGCTTAAAGAACACAGCTATTTAAAACATTTTAACGGTGACTTTTAAGGCATCTTGTACTATGTATGATGGCTTAATCAAGAAATAATGGTTCTACACAAACTTCGTTGTGTAGGACGCTTAAATAACACAGCTATTTCAAACATTTTAACGGTGACTTTTAAGGCATCTTGTACTATGTATGATGGCTTAATCAGGAAATAATGGTTCTATTTAATCTAAGATAGGAGTTTAATTTTATTAATTTTAAGAAGTTTATTGTTATAATCAAGAATTTAAGTATTTTTGGTCAAATTTACGTTTGAAATAAATTGACGCTATTCAGTCCTTCCATATCCTTGTACAATTTTCTTTTACGGATGTTATTGATTACAACTTCAACTTTCTTATAGCAGATGTTGCAAATTTGTCAATTATAAAGGTATGTTTTGAAGGAAGAAAATACCGCAAAGTGATGAATTTGCACAAGAGGTTTGAAGGGCTGCCCCCTCTGGAAGAATGAATAGACAATAGGGCTTGGATCGAATTCCAAGATAGTGCACAAAAACAATGGCTAACTCCTGGAAAAGAGCAGACAGAGAAATATCTTTTGATATGTGACGACACGCCAATACTGTTGGAAAAGAGGAATTCCCTAAACCACAATTCTCAAGCTGTGAAGAGGGGAAACTAAGGAGAACAGAAAAGATGGCTCAGAAGACTAACTAACAATCTGTGAATGACGTTATAGATGATAAAAAGGGAAGGGATTTAGGAGTCATACATTTATCACATTATATCAAAGGCGGGTTATGTAGATTTCAAATATGTGCCAATAAAGAGAAGTGTAAATAAAGTTGAGGAAGTTTTGCCAATACCATAGAAATATTCTTGCTTACAGAAGATCAAAAGAACATCGAAAAAAGACAGAGCAAGCTACTAAATAACCTCCGGAACATTGTGATAAGATGACTCCGGGGTTTTTTTAGCCTTTAATCCAACAGTCCTCAGCGTATCACACGACAATAGGAGTGATCAGAAGAGGAACTTACGCCAAGAAGTTTAGAGGTCAAGATGAACGAGGCCGTCCCGCTTCTTCTTAGTAAAAATACCTCTGAAGTGAACAAACTGCCCGGGAAATCGGTTCAAGGGGTAGAAGACACGGTGTGCAAGTTCTTCATGGCTATAAGACTAGCTGCAATCCATCTTCGTTCCTTTACTGAAGAAACACATAATGACGCAGCGCTCCGACCATATGACCACGGCGCTGATTATCCAAATTCCCATCACTTACAGCAGATAAAGACCTACAATCATGGGCAAATAGAGGTTAAACTTTTACTAAATTTCGGTGAAAATGGAGAAAATCACGCAAACACTTGCCATAAGAAAGGGGTGTCCAGGTCTGGTATTATTTGTTTTCTAGACCTCCCCGCTTAGCAGCAGGGAGGTCTGACATGCAAGTGCCACGGGGGTTGGGGAAACTTTCATATTTCATTATCCACGATTGTAGGTCCGTGATTTTACATGTTTCCAAGTTTTAACCTTTCTTAGTTTTCCTCTAATCTATACAGAGGTATTCATTTAATAACTAAAATTATAAAATTTTCCAATAATGATGTCACAAATTCTCACCTACAAATGACACAAACAGCTTTGAATGAAAAAAATTATCAAGTTTATCTTCTTTAGGGCATCTAATCATTGAAATAAGAAGGAAAGGAGAAGTTTACATTCAAGTCAATGTTTCTTGTCTTCCAAACCTATGATATCAAGCATTTTTTAAGTTTGAGAGTCAAAAGTACTGCAAAATCTGCAAACTCTTTTCAGGAGCTAATAGAGGAATGATAAATCTTAAAAGTTTTCTTGCTTGAAATAATTCTTTTGCAAAGCTATTAAGGTTTATATCACAGAGGCCACTTTATCACATCTAACCCAACCCTGATTCATTAGATATAAAATTCACAGATATCTGATCCATCAAACGTTGGTCCCTGTGTATGGTTATTTTTCTAATAATTATAGCTGAATTAACTATAAGAAGTTTATGTATTTATGTATTTTTTCATTTTACAGGCTCGGATGCCGCATGCAGAAAATTGGTATCATTGCCCATGGTAGTGACTGGCTATGCATGTCATACAACGTGAAAATAGCGGGCTTTTCTGTCCTGTCATCCACAATAACTCCTTGTAAAAGCTGTAGTGTTGATCAGATCAAAACGTTCTTTGTTCCTGAGCTTTTCATTTTTACCGTGTAGGCTTCTCAAAAGTCTCAAAATGACAAGTGGCACTAGATGTTTCTCTCCCACTAGCATCTTTCAACTCATCTGGTACCCCGTGCCTTTTAGTACGCACAGTTTTAAGTATTGCAATTTTTCCTGAGAAAAGGCATTGAACTTGCTCAGTACTTGCGTATAATCGATCAGAGGAAATGGTCTGATCGCTGAGGGACACATAACGCTTCGTTGCAGTAACTAGATTCAGTACTCAACATATCTAAATGTTTTTTCTAGGAGTAAGAACCTCCTCCTGATTCTGGCTTACCAGCATAAAGAGTAGCTTTGTACATGAAAGAGAATCGTGTATCATTAATTGATTTTACCAGCAACCATATCGATGAGGTATTTTGGGATTAAACTGTCTAAAAGCTATCCGATGATCCATCGGATACAACGTCTCGTCAATGCTCAAGTATTTACTTGGAATAACAAGTTTTGATAAGTTTTAATTGAATAATATTAAAAAACTACGAATAGAGGAAATCAATCATTTGACCCAATCAACCCTCTTTCTTCATGGGTAACAAAAGTAATGTAGCTGCATAGGAGTACGAAATCTATTGTTCATAGCATAGTTGACGATTATGTGAAAAAAAGCATTCAGAAATTGTGACTCCATCAGACAAAACACAGCGAATATATCCACTATATTGTCATCTGTGACTTTGGTGAGATATTCTACAAAAATTTTGAGCTCTTTACAATCTGATATTGACTGTAGTCTTATTATTACACTGATTATAAGATTATACGTCACGAAATATTTCAGCAAATTTTCAAGACAGGTCTTGCTTTTAAAGGTATGATAAAATATGACCATCGCTTAATCTTTCCAACCTCGCCACCTCTAGGAGATATATCCTGTGTAAAGATGCCTGAAAATGCAAACCGACTGATGGTGTTTTAACTATTAAAGAAAAATGTGCTGCCTTGAGCGAGTTCACGTGTTCATCCAGATCCGCTGTGAGATGTTTAAGTTGAATCAAAGTTTAAGCTATCTAAGCAAGGCAGGTTTAATAGCCCTACTCACCCACGTGGCAAAATCGCCCTACATAGTAGGGTTAATGACAGAAGAATATACAACTATGTTTAGATGATAAGGTTGTAAAAACGTTATAACGTATTGACTTTCCCATGACGTACGTATAATTTACTTGCAAGAATTCTATGCATTTCCGCTTACAGATAAAAAAATGACTTTCTACCAGATTTTCACTTGAGCAAATTCTTTATGACTTTGCGACATTTGGTCAAATTTATTCCTTGAATTGGCAATGTTGGAAAGACTAAGGGATCGTCATTCTGGGTTTATGATACTTCTAAAGGCAAGGGTATTCTTTTACTTAATGTGTTGCTATCCTTCAACAGAAGCTCTATGATTTTCCTTGAAAGTATTTCAGTGGGTCATTTTCCACGACACTTTGAGACTAGGAAAATGAATAGCATTCAACCCTTGGTAGGAGAGAAAGTGGTATTCAGATCTAATGGAAAAATGTTTGAACTAGTTTCCTTCCAAATTTTTGCTTATCTCAACATTGTAATATTATAATTCAATTGTCAAAAGTATACATCTTTGAAACGAGTTTTCATACAAGGAAAAATGAGTATCATGCAAAGTGAACTGCTTTTGGATCAAAAGGATGTCAGAATTGTAAATCTTACTTAGCCCTCTTCTAAGAAAAATACAACAATAGGGAATGCTCCGAAGCTCTATCAGAACTGTTTCCTTTTATTACCAATCCATTGCATCTTCAAATAAACTCCACTGTTCAATTTCAATGGTGTTTCTGTAACTTGTGAATAAAAATATGCTGAGAGCGATAGCTAAATATGATTTAGAAACAAAGATGGGTTGAATGTTTTCTGAAATAATTCTTAGTAAGATATTGAGCTACTTACTGGTTCTATTGGTAGTTTTCCTCCATTGATATATAGAGCAAGTCTGCTGAATGCACTCCTGTTGTATACAGCTGTAAACTGTACCCAGGTGGTGAGAAGATTGTAGTCATATGGTGCATTGATTTCATAGTGACGATGCTTATCTGTTACTGCAAAAAGAAATCTCCTACCACCTAAATGATAGTCAGTATAGAATCCTATGTGAATACCAAGTGCAGTGGATACAAATGGATAGTACGGTTCATTGGACCCGTAGTTGGAACTTAGGAGTTGCAGCCAGAAAAAAACTGTAAAGCCGGAACAAGCAACTATTTTCCTAAAAACAACATCCAGAAGAAAACGTAAGATAGCGATAAATAGATTTTTCATACTCAAAGTATACAAAACAGCAGAACACCAGAACTTTTTACCTCGATATTTCTAAGTAAAGTAAACAAACTTCGCACTCTAAAACTCCACAGCAAACCAGGCAATTCGGCATCTACTAACTTTTGTCAACAAGAGGGAATGATGTTTACACACCTTCATAAGTAAGCAAAATCAAACCATAGGAATACAAAACATTATCGCAATTTTAACAATATACTGACGAATCATACAGGTCGCTCGGCCATATCTGTCGATGGTCCTATCGTTTCAGATTGAAGATTGTGCAGGTAGTATTGTGCAGGTAAATATGGATCGGTTGCTGCATCAGATATGCAATCACTTTACTTTTTGTGACTGGCAAAGGTTTCTCTCTATAATATTTAAATATATTAGTGGTAGTACAGAACTTATAGAGACAATTGAACAGGCAACTTATTTTGATCAAGAAGCTTTATGCCGATTCTCTTCAGTTGATCTACATCGGTAAAGAAACAATGAGAGTATTTATACATACTGATAGAATGCAAATTAACAATATGCGGACGTACAAGAGGACTACGTTAGGTGCGCTTAGACATTGGCAATTTAAACACAAACTCCTTTTGTCTACGTAGGCAAGGTTGAAAACGTGAAATATAAATAGATTCTAATGCTGCAAGATGAAGCTTACAACACCCCCTAAATAAAATTCTAACATTTTCTAAGTTTCCTGTTCAATTGTCTCTTTACGTTCTCTATAATGTATTTATGCGTATATTCGCGTTCCATGATTGCCCAAAGTAACTTGACCTTCATGATTGGCAGCTTCTATGCAACTAGTAGGGTATCCCAAGAAGTACGACTTCTTTAAGATTCAACTGTCAACTACAATGTTCGTCCAAAGAGAACAACAAACAATCTCCTTTCCAAGGATGTTGTAGTATTGGCCACTTTTATTGAATCTGTGGTGGATGATGGTAAAAAAGTTCCCTTTGAAAACCATCGACACGGCTTCGACTTCAGCACTGAAAAGCTGTGACAACTTCTTTTTATTATAGTCACTGCTCCTCCCTTGGCAATGTGAGGGAAACTGGGGAGACGGAAACCTGCCGGATGGATAGTACTTGTGTTTGGATAGCCCAGTCTTGCCACGCATATGGCGCGCTGAATATGCTTGAAGAACACGTAAAGGATACACAAGTGACTTATGTCTACTCAACCACTTTCACTCTAAAGCCAGATCTGCACTAGGAGGAAAATCATGGCAGTTGCTACATTTTCCGCCGCTATCCATGATTATTGTGCCATATTGTTGTAGCTGGGGCGGAAAATATAGCGAGTCGAAGATTACAACTCATTTCTACTTTTCGATGGTAGCCAATGAAACTAACCAATCACATCGTGAAAAAAATGAAAACAGTCTTTCACAGCCATGATCTCCCTGCTGTTGATAAGGAAAACGTGGTCGTGGCGAAAACCAACGATTCAAAAATTTATTACTCTGGCCAACATAACTCAGTTAATGAAAGTAAACTCCAAACAAGTAGGCATACAGGAGTTATTGGTAGCCTACAGCGCTAAATTTCATGTTGAGTTTGAAAGTGACGATATCATTGTGTAGTATAGGTCTACCCTATTATAGTGAATCGACTTGCTTTGAGCTGGTAATGTGGTACCATCATCACGAGAGCGGTAAAAGGGCAGGATGACAAAGTCGTGTGATGATCAGATTCACCGAGTACCATGAAATGGGCAATCTTGCTATGTGTGATTGTTTCGATTGCACATCCAAGATAACTACTGTTCTTGACACTCAGATCACTTTGTATCACTCTGTTTGCCTTCATCTATGAAACTTTCCAGTCTGCTCTGGGCTTGCCTAAGTTTGTCGTAGCCGGAAGCCTCTTTTAAGCTGCCTCCCAATTCCTTTCTGTTCTAGTACGTGTAGATATAAACACTATTATGAAAAAGCAAAAAGTCTCAAAATATTTCTCGTCATGTCATCCTTGTTTCTGAATCGTTTGCCTCTCGCTACCCCTTTCTTCCTCCTACCACGTGGAGATTGGATGAAAGGTTGCGCAGGGGAAATGTAGCAGCGGAAAATTGAGGTAGCGGCTACGTTTTATGCCTAGTGGAGATCTGGATTAATTTACTGAGTGGGACGCTCAGCTGATCCAACAGTTGAGCACTCATACTCTCAATGTATGATAACAGGATGTGCAAAGGACCGGGACTGTCTTGAGGTTTCGAAAGGCAACAAGATACTTATTTCTTTTGTTGTATGCAATTTTGTGAAATAGATTCTCTCAAAGCTGTAGCTATTTTGAGAATTTCAATAGGCAGCATGCACCGATAAAAAATGATTTAACAAGCACGCAGATGCAATGGAGCACATAGGTGTAAACACGAGATAAAAGGATCGAGTGATTGTTTAAGTGACTGTTAAGGGTCTCTAAAAATTTAGAAAATTAGTTTCAGATGAAGACAACTAGGTAATTCGTTATGGCAGTTGATGTGCAAGTAAGAAGATATCTTCGTGTGAACTCCCTCTCTGATAAACCTTCATTTCTCTTTTTAATCGTTTAGGATACGATTGATTTACAAAGATTCAATCTCGTCTTTCTAAAAAAAGGAAATTTCAACCATAAATTCAAAAACAGTTCCAGAATTCCACGTGAGAAGGTAGTTTCTGTCGGAGGCCAATAAATTCCATCTCATTTAATAGGAAAGCAGCAGAAGAATGCATATTCTTAAACTCGTAAGTTTACTCATTACTACATTTTTTAAATCTGGTTCGTGATTCTTCCAGACTTCATCTAAAATTCCCTCTGAGAAAATGTCGTAAATTTTCCGTTTTAAAGTCCCCTTCTACATTTATCACTCAGTATAAGGGTTCTATGCCTCGAAGAAGGCAAAGGGACGTTGCTTTTATGTCCAGACGTACAAACAGTGACTTTCAGATCAAACTATACTACAAGAGGAGAATTTGTATGTATGCAGCCATACGCTAAGCAAGATATAACCATGGTTAAAGTTTGAAATAATTACGCAGTTACTTTTATTGATGTTGAAACCATGTTGTGTCGACATACCCTCCTGATTGAACGTCGTTGCTTTTTGCCGTACAAACTGATCAGAGCGAGTTTGTTTCGACTTCACGCCTCGCTATGAAGATAATTCTCCAGTGTTTATTTACCTCTATGAGCTGAACACGCTGTTGGCTTAAAACTATGTTAACCTCAGTCGTGGCCTAGCTATGCTATTGACATTCTTATTGTAGGAAAATGTACCTAATTACCATACTACAACATTAAATAAGTTTCAACTTCCTAAGACAAGATTAACCTATTAATGTCCACTTCACTCTCACTCTTGTACCCTCTGATTTGGAGGACATTTTTGGGATTTTGAAATATGCAAGTTTGAAAAACATCATTTTGAATACTTGCATCTCAGAACTCCCTGCTTCAAGGCGAAGAGGTCTGGAATACAAATAAAACTAGGAATTGACATACCTTTCGTGTGGCAAGTCTCTTGCGTGAATTTTTGTAATCTCACCGAAATTTAAAAGAAACACAACTTCTGTAAGTCCAGGATTAAAGGTCTATGATGATAATCCAACACCTTACAGTTTTAGTAATGGGAATTTCCTCCTTTAAACTAATTATCGAGGAATACATGTCATTCATTATATTTGCCACTGATTTATCATCAGCGTATTTCTTATAACATAACAGTCTTTCTTGAGTTTCTAAGCAGGTATCAAGAACCCGAAATCGAATTGATTGAATTGATCAGTTTACCTCAAGAAAATCAGAAAGAAGGTTATCCCATCCTTGTACACATTTCATGCACTTGACCAATCGGATGATCACGTAGCATTGTTTTTTAATACATTATGTGACTTTGTTGACGATGTCACTGCCTCTCGCCGAGTTTTGAGGTCGCATTTCCTTTATTGGATTTTCCTTACGCGACAACTTGGTGATAGATGGCGAGACCCTTCAGGAAGTGCAGGAGTTCACCTACCTTGGAGATGTTCTTGAC
>JAAAKL020011967.1:0-13341 GCA_010016065.2 Carybdea cf. marsupialis auct. non (Linnaeus, 1758)
AGCTGACTTGCCAATTGAGAACGAAGCAGCATCATTGACGGCTTCAGAGACAATCTGGTGTCTCGACAAAGTAAAGAAGTTCGCAGAAGTCCATGGCGACAACGACTTTTACATAGCATTGAATAATTCAATTGGATGATTCGAAGCTTTAAAACTACAAACATTGAAGCCAAATGACATTCATGAGGTTTTCAAATCCTCTGAAACTTGGTAAAGCTTTATAAGTGAGGTTCGTTTATGAGGCTTAAAACATAGTCATGCATTAACGCATCTCTTTTTTCTTTCCTTCGTGAAATATTGAAAACCTCTGTATAACCGACACCTGGTAATAACGACCACTTTTTCCAGGAACCGAAGGTGTCCGTTATAGACAGGTTTGACTGTATCTACATTTTGTAAAGAAAATCCCTACAAAAATTCATGGAAATCTCTGTGAATTTCAAAGATATTTTCAATGCAGTTTGATTAGCTGGGTAGTGACAGTGCGGTTTGTCCCGACATATCCAGTTATGCCCTTTGAAAACACGTATCTACGGAGAATGATAGCTGCATCCGCATGTCTCATAATTCAGGACGCGCTACATTTTGTGTATTGCAGGTTAAATAGAATCCACGAAAACTATAAGAAAAATAAAAGAAAGGCAGGATTTGAAGTGGCAAGTTTGGACTACTCTCAATGCTACTCTCATAAATTGCTGCTGGAGCTGGATGTCAGTGTCCAATGGTAGAAGATTTGGAGCTAATGTACGTATGTTATGAAAGTGGTTGAACTTGCTTAGTTTTGTACAACACGCTGCGAATCTATGCGTTATGGGTTCGAATCGTGGTGGTGACATATCTTCTATTCCTCCTTTACCTTCTCAACCCTCTTAGTAACGGTTATTTGGCATTTACAATATTGTATGGTGCTCTACTTTTAGAAATTTTAGGATGAATTACATCAATCGCTGCTCAAAGTTATTTAATTCTCTGAGGTATAACTGCGGGTGAGAACCTCGGATGAGGCTGTCATTTACAACGAAAAGTGAGATAGCTAGCAAAGCTTACCACTATTTGATCATTGGCAGTTAGTATTTCTTTCTCAGGGTAGACTTGGTAGCCTACAAACACCTATCATACACAAACAAATCTTTCTGCAAACAAAACACAAAGGTAATGGTACCGATTGAATGCATCGATTAACCGCTGCCTGCAGAGAATTATGGGATGCGACATTTTCCAAATATGGAATTGTTCTTATTAGGAAAAGTCTGATCTATTTATTCCCTGCATAAATTTGATGACGTTTTGTATGAAAGTAAATGCGTATCGATAGGAAGCCACCCATGGAAAGCATTGATGATAGAGATATTCAAATCCCAATGCCTTCTCAATAAAACTTTTAAATAAGAGCGTCCCTCGACTAGTTGTTGCACTCGAATAAGCACCGCACCTTCATTGTAAAGTGCTGCAGTTACTCGAAGCAAGGACAATTTAGACAGCAAATCAATTACATAGACAGTGTGGCATATGATTCACTTTCTCATATGGCATTACAAAAGGTAAATTAACGTTTTTGGTCTGTAAACGCATTTGTGTATAATCAGGAAAAACCATTGCCATGTCAAATGCTATTTTCTAAATAGGTACCACACCATAATTTCGAGTTCTGAATAATGTGGCGCTTAATTGATGCACTACGAGTATTACTCTTACCTGATTTTCCATCAACTGGCGGTTTTCGTTTCTGTAGAAGTTTTTTATTTCGATCAAGTTCTTCCTTTTGTTGATTAAGCATATCTTGCTTTCTAAGGGGTTAATCATACAAGGTAAACTTTCAGAACTTGGGATTTAATAAATGAAAGGTGAGCATTAATGGTCAGTTTATAATAGTTACCAGCTTTATTACCAGCCCCTAACTCAAACAATCTTCAGGCGGAAACCATTTCTCAGTTTCAGTCCCAAATTCGTGAAGGAGCCCCTCTGAGGTCGGAAATGGTTTGAAATTAGTTTGGTGAGAGCTATTTTATGACATCTGTTAGTCATTACGTGTGCCTCTCCTCCCAGAATGGGTTGTATCTGTCCTGATAAACAGAAAAGATTCCTCCCCAGCTACTAGTAGTTCGTTGAGACCTATTTCGTGTTGTCTAGTTATGACGACGAATATACGCCGCAACAGGTTCCCAAGCTATTTGTCTACAAACCCTTGCAAAACAAATGCTTACTAGTTGTCACAGCTTCCAACCTCGTTCTTCCCATTTCTCTAATAAATCTCTGCATTTTAATTCCTTCCTCTAACACACTCAGTTTCGAGAAGATCATCCTTTTCAACTTTTTCTCGAAATCACAACACTTGGCCTCTGCGTTGCCACTATTCTAGAGAAAGCCCGTCCCTCGCCTGTCGAAACGACGAGCCAACATGAAGCTCCCGTTAACAAAAATCACTGAACCACTAACACAAACATACAACTACCGGATACTTGCGACCTAACCAACATACAAAGGTAAACACTCCCTTTTTATGAGTAACGCTCGTCTCTATCTCAATAAGCTTCTTGTTCCTGTAGAACGGGGTGGTGGACACACAATTTTTCTTTTAAAACGAAAGAGTGTCCATTAGTGTAATACGCATTTGACAAAAGTCGCTTGTACGGAAAAATAAATTTAGTAAAAGTGTTTCATTGGCTATACAACATTAGACAACATTTTACTTTAACCTTCCCAATAATCTGCAAAGTATGCGCACCTGGTTGGATGCCCACCTTCCTTAGTACCATTTGTACGGGCTTAAAAGGTATGTCTTCCTATGGATCGTTCCTCAGGTTCACATTTATAAAAAAATTTACAGGAATTTACCCGAAAATTTACAATCAGTATCGGAACAATGACGTTGCTGAAAGGCTTTCCTTCCACAGTTAAGACATATCTACCATGTACGTTACCTTTAAACTACAGTAAACCTTATGTCTATGTCTACTGCTGGGGTGACTTAGAGATAGCGTGGCTACTCCAGGAATCCTAGGTGTCGGGTCTTCCAGTTGGTTGGTAGTGGTAGTGCCGCAAGCCTAAAGGTGTAAAGCGTGGGCTAAGCAATTGCCAGCTACATGCATTGCGCTACTAAGGAGACTGGTTGTCAGCTACCGCAGTTTAAACTACTAGAACTCGGCATGAAACAATCTGAAAGAAGATCTATAGTCACATGACATAATCGAGGGATATCATTGCAAGGACCTTTTTGCTTTCAAAACGAAATAACCTACAGTGACCTGATTGGTTTACATGAAGATGTTTCTACGGCTTCCAAAAAACACGTTTAATGCCTGTTTAGCAGCAGGAGGTTTCTTATAGCATGCTTCCTCACGGCCCCGCATGTTTATGTTCTGGGTCTCCCTCCTAGTGGAGACATTTTTAGTTCCACCGACTCAGTAACTCCTTTCGCTCATTTTAGGCTAAAAATTGGCGAATTTAGGTCGTCTTTTTTGGCGTACCGTGTGCCCAAAATCGTCCATTGCTGGCTTATCTGCTGCTTTGTTACGAAATAACACAAACCAATCATGTGTAGTCTTGCATAAGATCCCTACACGCAGTTTAACAGGAGGGCAAAAAATCTCAGTAATGAAATTAGAAGGAATCTCACACAAACCATCAAAAGAAGGAACATCCTCGCATTATGGGGAATCATGCATCTGAAACACTGTACATATTTTAAATTTTTTTAAAAAATCATTTCACCCTGTTCTAGGCCGACGCCACTACTAGGAACAGGGTTACCTTTACCCTTCGGATCACAATCTATTCATGCTTGCTATTCATTTTATCCATGCTTGCTATCCATGCTTGCAGTCCCCGCTCTGTTCCACGATCTCTCGAAACATTGCTTTTTACTTCCGGGATCTTGGCAGGCAAGCTCAGGGTCGGTTCGAATTCACGCCCCTCGAATTGTGAGTCTTACACTCTACCACTATGCCAATACTGAGTTAATTTAGTTCTAAACTTTGCTAAATACACCAACATGCATCTTTTCGACTTTGTAGCTAGGGTGGCAATAAGCAATTCATGAAAATCTAGCCAAACTCGTTTACAGAAAGGACTCCAGAAGACATGCGGTCTTGTGAAGATGTGAAAAGTATACAGTGCTAACACACGTAAGTTCAAAACATGGTGACCAACGTGAGGAGCAACTGAAAACTCTCGACTTACTTTGCGATGTCTGTAAACGCGTATCCATCAGACCATTGTTCTACAAATTGAGCTCCTTGCCTGTAGAAAAAAAAAGCTCATAAGAAACATGGCAACATAACATAATGCGGGGAGCCTTACACAATGACAATTACATAACAGTTCTGCCAACGAAGTCGAGGACCAGGTCTCCTGTTTAGATAAATCAAAGCATATTGCCGTGACAATTGACCAAAAGTGTACCACACCAGTGGAGGATACTTGGAGGAATGGAGGACAACCCCCTAATAATTTTTCTTCTTAAGTACAAAATGGTTTCTAAACTAAAAAATGTTGCTATGAAAGTCACTAGTAAAGACAACCTTATTCCATTGAAAATTCACAGTTCATTCTTAACTAATTAAAACAATGGCCACGTTCTTGTTGCTACGCATCGCAGCACCCCCTCAGGCCCCGAAATAATCTTCCAAGTGTCAGCTCCTCGGCCTTAACGAGCCTGCCCTCCCACAGTGGCGATGGGTAGCCTCCATCATTAGCCTTGTGACTGCTAGGCGCAGAGATCCAATCCGGTACCTACAAAATCCTTGAGCAGGAAAATCGAATGAGGATGGTCACTGTTTTGAAAAAAGTGAATTTAAACGAAAATAATAGATTTCCAGACGAATTTGAACAAAATTTAGGGGTTCAGCGCAAGTCATCGATCGCAATGACCTGTTCTCATACCTCACATTTTAGAGGTGTTTGCACCTTACTTGGTGTACCTCACTTACGGCCAAGAACGGATATCGAAATTCAGAGCCTCATATCCTCGTGTGTATGCCACTCTACAAATAAATGTGTAAGCACACTTTACAGCCTGTTGAGTTTATATCTTTTCTCTGTCAAAAATCTTCTATTGGCATCAATGGTTGTTTCTATTTTGCCCGTAAAGATCATCACAAGTTCCACAATGCTAAAATTTACAGAAGAGGGTATTTTTAAACTAGAGGGTATGCAAGTATAGAGGCTAGATTTGCATACCTATTCATCACAAATGTTCACCCCATGAGGGCGTAGCACAAAGCAGGCACCTTAGAACAACAACACACTACCGTAAAATCAATATCTGTTTGGGCCACTAATGGAAACCAGCTAAAGATAAGCAAAGCCACGTGATCAAGTCTTCGATACCAATCTGCTCCTCAAACCAGATGTCTGGTCCTCAAATCAGATGCCTGGTCCTCAAACCAGATGTCTGGTCCTCAAATCAGATGCCTGGTCCTCAAACCAGATGTCTGGTCCTCAAACCAGATGCCTGGTCCTCAAACCAGATGCCTGGTCCTCAAACCAGATGCCTGGTCCTCAAACCAGATGTCTGGTCCTCAAACCAGATGTCTGGTCCTCAAACAAGATGTCTGGTCCTCGACCTAAGAGGTTGTTCTAGGACCTCAAACTGAAAACGTCGAAGATTGAGGATTATTTCTCAAATGCAATGTAAACAATTCCAATCTGTATCAATTTGGGTAATAGCATCATCACAGCAAAACAGTTCCCTGGAAGGAGCAAATATTTGTAACGTAGATGATAACATAATCGATGGGGCAATTCAAATATATTATCAATTACGCATTCACATAATATTCTCCATCATATTCCACCATCAAACTGTCAATTTCAAAGCCTTGCTTTAGGGCAATTCCTAGATTTCAGGGACCGAAGATAGAAACCTAGAAGGGGGCCAGGATCTCCAGCCGTTGCCACCTTACATATACTTAAATGTCAAACATCAAAACCAGATTTCCACACTAATCCGATACAACTGCATCAGGAACACTTCTTATCCCACAAAGAGATTACAATGCGCTCTCTAAGTCGCTACAGATAACGAGCACTCATTATTTTAAGCGGCCCCTTTGCTGGTAAATGTCAGGTGGAAGTATCCAGTAAAAATACACTGCCGCCGTTGAACACCACGAATAAACTAACGTCGATAAAACAATGAATCGATTAAATTGTTTATGATGGCCAATATCAAAAGCAACGTACCTGACAGTATTAAACTGGCCAAGTCGAAGACGATTTTTCATTGTCTGCTCCCTGACCATTTTTTTCTTCTCGCCTGCCTAACAGAAGAAATACAGAGCGAGAAGGTAATGATGCCTGCTTTAATTTTGCCAAGCGATCTGTCCATATCCTCACATCCTACTTTTTCAAGTCTCAAGCTACTTTCCTGACTCACCCCATCACCATCTCTCTTGCTTCCAATTTCGTTCCCTTACTCCTACCCTGGTTCACCCTCCTGTATTGTTTCTTCTTCCATGACTCCCAAACTTACTCCCTCAACCATTCCCAAACCTTCCTAGCTCACATCATTACCATTTTTCTAACTTCCTGGACCGTTTCCTTACCTCCTTCCCCAGCGTCATTGCTCCTTTTTGACTAGATCACTCCCTTACGCCTTCACAATTCCCAAGTTACCTCCTCACTTCTTCCTTAACCTTCTACCACATTCTCTTACTCTTTCCCCGATTCTTTTCTTTGATTCTGTACTTCTCCCAGACTTTATAGCTCGCTACTTTTCTATTTCCAACTCGGCCGCTCACTCACTTACTCTCTCTCTCTCTCTAACTCCTCACTAACGTCGCTACTGTTTCCGTGACACATTATCCTCCGATTGCTCCGTTTTCTACCTTACTCCTTTTCTGTCTTCGACTCTCGCTCCTTCAAACCTTCTCTCACTTTCTACCTCGTTGCCTTACCTCTTTCCTGACAACTTTATTCGATTTCTTACTATTTTCCGACTTTCTCACCCATTTCCTCATCCCTACTTGGACTTTCCAGCTCGCCTTTACCCTCCTACCCGAACTACTTCGTTCCCTTAATTGGTCCTTCCTACCCTTCGTTGCATCATCCTTCCCTGCTTTGCACGTCAAAAGATGATCCCCGAAAAGGAATTTTCTCAGTAGCGGCTACAATCCAATTATGTCTAGTAACTTTCAGTACGGTTCTTTCAGGTCTCCGATAATAGCCTCGATCTGACCGCAGGGTTGCAAAGGTACGCTATTTGAAGTTTCAATAGTCGGGCTAAAATACAGATAAACAGCAACAATGGCTAAAAAGTTGATTTCTCTTTAATTACTGTTGACGAATTTCGTATCGTAACTGTTTAAAGCAACGGAGATTCGTATTATATACAAGTCAAAACTTATACAGTTATGAATCAGCATAAAGCCCCAAATACACGGTGCAACATGCTGTATCAACATGTTGAACAAAAATCGTTCTGAGGGCCTAGTTTTGTAGAAAAACTGGGTTTCACAACTGCGTTTTAACTTGGAACAACAGAATTTTGTTTCATATAGATGTTAGAGAAACGTGGGACTTAAAACTCAGGTAATTCGCCCATTCCCGTCTTAAAACGTCTATGAAATATTGTTAATTCTTTCTTAGCTTCCCTTCCTCCCTTTCGTATGACTGTCATAAATGCATCATTCCTCGTCTGATTTGCCACAACTTGTTGTGAGAAATAGACCCGGTTCTATTCTAAAATCAGTGTATCAACATGTTGTGTGCAACAAAAGTTGTACAACTTAGTTCGTGTACACGATGCAACATGTTGGGCGCAACATTTTGTATCAACATGTTGCACCGTGTATACGGGGCTAGAGAAAGACTCGCTAGCTTTTTCTAAAGAAACAGAGGAACTGACAGTGAAGAAGTCAACCCTAACTTTCTTATTTGGCCTCTATATCAAACACAGTGTAAACGAGGACTCTCCTAACCTGAAAGAACCGTATTGATGTCTAGGAGCCGTTTGGCTGCCTCAGCAGTTAAAAAAGGTACACCCCTTTAGAATCACTACTTCATCTTACGTCATCTTTCATTTTCACTTAGTTTCTTAGCAAAACTGTAGTGAAAACAGCGCTGTAACAGGTCTACACGGGAACATACCTGTTGTATGAGGAACTCCTTAATTATTTTCACACTCTGAAATTGTAAGAAAAATTAACAACGTTAGGGCATGATATTATCTGTCGAGGGAGCATCGGAATAAGGATACATGACATCTTAAGACACCAGATGCCTAAAAACGGAGTCTTAATCCAACTATGGAGGAACCTTCGCTAGCTGCACAAGCATCAATGATTTCAACAAATCCCAACAATTGTAACGAAGCCTGCGGCAAATAAGTTTCATAGTAACAAAGAAGAGAATTATTTTTTGCTAGACAGTGCCGACTCCTTCAATGACTGCAGTTATCAACAGATACGAGGAAAACGTGTAAAGCATTCCCGTTTTGCAATCTCTTTGGTAAATAGCACTTTGCAATAAAAGCCCATCAACTAGCTAGATGGGATATGGCATACCATTTTACGCAATTTTGGAACCGAAATATTCAGCAATATTTTAATGTATGCCACAGAAAATGCTATACTACCCATACATAAAAAGTATGCTGGGCAACATAGGTGAGAGGAGATTGTGTCCTGGAGAGGTTGGTAAATGTCCCGTTTAAAGTTGTAGCTTTGTGTATATATACAAAAATAACAGTTTATGAACTTTGCTTGCTAAATCTATTATGAATAATATACAGTTTTTGAGTTCTATCGAGCTAAAATGACTTACTATGTGTGCAAAATTAGAGGCACAAAATTCACTTATTATCTGGTGCGAAACAAGTCCCTGTTTAGTAAACTACACTACTTTAAACCGAACATTTTACGGTCCACACTACCTCAGTAACAAAGGAGAGTACAAACTATATGACAAAATTAAGCGCCTTTCGAAGCATGAGTTAAACAAGGAGGGCCCCGCAAACCATTCCCGAGAAACCTTTGAAGAGAAGGCCTAGAATAACAGGATCATCATCCTCGTTCTGGAGAAGAGGGTAACTACGTAATTAAGAAGGCACTTGTAGAAACAGATAACCAAGGTTTACTTACCCTCTCTACACGGGCAAGTAATTTGTCACTGGAAGCCTGTGGGTAAAATAAAGTATATTTTCATAAAACAGCGATCATTTTATTTATTGTAAAGAAAAATACAACGAAAGTCATTCACGGTAGTTGTAACGCCACAATGCACAACAGATACTACAGCTTTCTATTTAGGCTTCGTCGCCATTACTCAGCTTGTGTCTTGTCGGATTATTTATTCCGGGTGTCAGTGACAAAGTAGTACACAGGGAGACCATTCTGACACGAAGGAGTCATTTTACAGACAAAAAGTAACACGAGGAATGTTCCTTGTTTCCCACTATTGCATGAAGAATTCCAAGCAGTACGTCCTCGCCGGAATGTACGTTAAGGAACGAGAGGAAGGGAGGGCCAATAGGAGCAAAATACCCAAAATATAAGGACTCTGGACAGATGAAACTAACTACGATTGTAATAACGTGGAGGAATTTTGCTGACTTGTAAATAAAAAAATCTGTATTGAGATAATCAATAGGAATTATATGCAAAATTTATCCATTGTCTATTTTGTACGGGATTTCGAATAAAACTCTGTAACATAGTATTACTAAACACAGGATTTCTTCTGGAATGTTTTGTCTGTCTACCTGTTGCGCCTTGGACTGTTCCTCCAATTGGGAAATCTCCTGAATACAAGAAAATAAAAATGGTTTCCTTTACACTCAATAAAAGTTTGCATGAGGAGTTGAATGAAGACACTGCATGATTTCACATAAAACATAAAAAGGTTTAACCGATTATGACATGCTTAGTGTTTGGTCACCACTAGATTTTAAGACCAGAATTCCAGGCAAGTTCCAATGTTTTGAGGGAGTTATAGGTGTAAAATTCCAAGATAAGATGCCATTTCCCAATCGAGCTAAATTACAACAACAAACATAGAGAACAAACAAATATAAACAACAAATATTAAAGAACAAAGTGAATACATTCCTCAAATGTATCATTCTGACATTTTCCTTAACATCGCTGTTTTCAAGGGGAAAGTTCTCTTTTGTTGCAGATTCAAGGACTTTAAAGGGTGGAAAAATCGGATGTTACAGGTATTACGGGCAAATATGCACCCTGAACCCACGGTATTCAACACCCGGCTAATGAGGAGTATGTACAGGAGCAGGATGGGGAGCAATTCTACCTAGATATCCTTCCTTAAGAAAAGGGGAGGCGAATACAACACGATATTTAAGAGAATTCTCTTCTACCACCATCGGTATAAGCTGCCATGCCAATAGGTTTCGGCAATGATGACCTTTGAACTACTTGAGTTCCGATTCGGTCTGCCAGTCCGCTCCTTGTCTTTACCTTTCCTATTTGCCATCTCACCCAACTCACACGCATACAGGGCCCTCTTTGTCCTTTATTCACACAAGTAAACCTCATATCCTATTTGTGACACGTTGCCCTTGTACTCATACAGGATATTTCCATTGCTTCATTTGCTGTTTATCTTACAATGGTCATTCCGCTGGATCTAATTAACATGTCAATTTACAATTTCAACACCCTTTTCGTGAATAACGTTTTTAAATCTAACACTTTTTACTTGATCAAGGTCGTCAAACAACAGCCCTTTACCATTTGACAGATTGTAAGCGGTCTTGAAGTGATATGGTAACCTTCCGTTTTAGACTGATAAAGATTCATCTCTCCTATCTTCGGGGTTCAAGGCATAACCTTGGCTTTATTGCAAAACGTCAACAACTGAGGAATTCAAGCTCAGGGCGCACAATTTACGCTTACAAACAATATAATTCTATCGAGTTAGTTCAAAAGACTTTCTTGCATGAGGAGCATAAGCCCTACATCTAGTTTCAAGTAATCAAATCGATTCCCTACTTCCTTTTCAGGCATTATGGATGTCAAATGTCTCGTATTCACGTACATGTTCAGAATGAGGCTGATTCCTCACCACACCTGATATGATTCGTTAATTAGGATCAATTAGGCTATAAGAAACAGTCATCAAATGCTTGTTGTATAAGAACGGCCTAGGTTACGTCTTGGCCATAACATTTTCAGCATCTTCTTTACATCAAAATCACGTTCTGCACGTTTGGAGCCAACACGCATGACGTTTGAAACAATTTTGGCAGATGGTGCCATTGACCATTTTATCTTAGGGGGTCCCTTAACCAGCGACGCAAGCTCAGACAAGGGGAAAATAGAAATATGCCTTGGGAAAGGTAGTTTGGACCTGAATGTGCAACCATGCCTATTAAAGGTCCAACTGCTGCATGGGCCTCAGCAAAGAGCTTCATACCCCGTGGCCCCTGCCTGGTATAAGCATGACACGGTATACCTACCCTATGAAGATCGTCAATCTTGCCGTCTTTTCTTTTTGACTCAATGCCATTTGAGGCCCTTGTCTCAAGCTCCTGCGGGAAACCATTTAAGAGATTACAATTAGTACTATTAAGTGAAAGACAGACCCTCGTATCATATACTGAGCAGCCCACATATACAGCTACTTCTAATGCATTTACATCATTTTGAAATCTGCTACTATCAGAGTAACTGTAATACTCAAATCTTCCGTATCGACATTCCTTATTTCAATCGGTTCGTAAAACAGTTTAGTATCAAGACTGGAAAACTCCTGCTACTTGTTACTCCAAAGCGATATCCAAAGCAGCTCAAGAAATATTTGGAACAGATATATAAGATCTTGATAATGTTTGCTGTACAAAGTCAAAGAAAAATTGAAAGCAAACACGAGACACTTCATAGAATTCAGAAGCCAGCAAATGATGATGATGATGATGATGATGATGACGATGATGATGATGATGATGATGATGATGATGATGATGATAATGATGATGATAATGATGATGATGATGATGATGATACCGCCAAACCGATCTATTAGACATTTAAGCAATAACTTTTTATCAATAATGTCAAATTGTCTTTAAAAGATCCTAATTCTTACAATTTGTGAACAATTTCAAGAGGCATTGGATCAAATTCTCATGGAATTCTGAAAGTCTAGAATTCACCCTTGCGATATGATCACACTTGTTTGTAGTTTAATATCAAAATAGTCCAACCTTCTTGATGATATATTAGTTTCTTCTTTGAACACACATAGATCGAATTTGAAGAAATACTAGAGATAAGTGAAAATGTCACCGCTGGGATTCGAACCCGAGGCCCACGCACTTGCAGCGTGCTGCTTTACCAACTGAGCTATGGTGACAAATCGAACTACAAATAGTGTTTTGTTGACAAATATGGGCAGCCACTTGGAAGAGCAAATGGGGACAATTGCAAACAATCTATATTTCTTCTTTCGTCAACAGAATTTATACAATGATAAATGACGAAAGCCATCTTCTTTGCGTATTACCAAGTTATAGGTATTTTACTATTTTATCTCTAATAAATAATAATAATTACTTACTAAGTATAGAGGAGATTTTATACAATGCATCACAGTATCAAGTTATCTATTATTTGTAGATTACTGAGGGCAAAACCCGACAATAACCTTAATGGAAAATGCAAGCTACCAGAATTTCAATAAGGCCACAGAAGTACAAGCAACACTTCTCTACTTGTTTTGGAAACAAGAATGATTGCACGGCATCCCCACGTACAAAAGGATGGCTAAGCATTGATTGTTATCAGAGAGGAACGTGAAATTCATCGAGAACCCTATAACTCACTCAACAGCTATAAAGTGGCTTCAAACCATGCATTTTGTCATACACGGTAGATAGTCACAATCAAACTTACACCTTTTATAATATATATGTTAAAACCATAGATTATCCTAAGTCAGTGGCTCCCAACCTTTATTGGACGGCAACCTCTTTCTAGAATACGGCAACCTCTTTCTAGAATGCGGCAACCTCTTTCTAGAATACGGCATCATATCGCAACTAAAAAAGAACAAATTACATGTTTTTCTATTGAACTATGTTCAGCTATTCATGTTTAGTTTACAATTTGACAGATAATTTTGTCATACACGGTAGATAGTCACAATCAAACTTACACCTTTTATAATATATAAGTTAAACACCATAGAGCTGCCATAGTCCTGTAGATACTTACCTTCATTTTCAGAGTCAGATTTCGGTTCCCTGGAAAACTACTGCACATCAAGAAAGGCATCCGGCTTTCAAGGGCTCAGCACTTGAATAAAAAGTCCTACGTAAATTTGAACAGCGCTAAATCTTCTATCAATGATATGCAAGATGTGAAATCTTGTCCTCTTGATCAC
>JAAAKL020011968.1:0-13341 GCA_010016065.2 Carybdea cf. marsupialis auct. non (Linnaeus, 1758)
CCTTTTCGGCTAACCATATTTTGCCATGGACTCTGATTGGTCAAAACAACACCAATCTAGCAATCAGACATCTGATTTGCTACTTTCAAAACACAGTTTGGTATAAGTTTTACTGATTTCTTCCTATCTCAATTCTGACGAATTGTACTCTGAGGAGTGTCAGACGAAAAAAGCTTGTAAGTACAAAATGAATTCGCTATTTCGTGCAGTTTTCTAGTATCTCTCTATTTTTCCACTAAAAAATGTGGTCAGTTATTGGACAGTGTTTTGCAATCTAGTGGCTATTTATATTCCCCTTGTTGAATACAATTCTCGTTCGCAAGCGCTGATTCTTCGAATCGCTTAAAATCAGAGACACAATCCACAAAAAGAGGGTTTCAATCTTCTGTCTAATCAATTACGAACCATCTCCGCCTCGTCACAATCTCGATCTCAATCTCAGTCTGATTTACATAAAAAATATCTAAAATATATGTCCTGTAAGAGGAACTTTATTAAAACATCAACCAATCGAATTAAAATACGTACTAATTCTAAAACAATACTGTTTACGTTAATACATCTATGATACATCTACAGGTGATGAATAATCTCCGTGTCCTCTTTTCCGAATAGAGTCTCTTACGCAAGACTGTCTCTAAGAGAAACTTTCGGTTTCTTAATAAGCTGCAATCTTCCGCGTGACCTATGAACTATTAGGATGATTTGTGTATCGTAGGTCGGCATAACAGTGGGCCTAACAACTGGAAAATCCGGACATCCCTTCTAGACATCCTTCTTTTGTTCTTTTTCATTCTGTTCTTAAGAACGTTTCATCAATGTATGTTGCTAGATAGTCCTTGTATCTTAAGCTGTATACTATGTTGTTGGTTTCTTCTGAAGCGGGAGGGTTCTTGAAATTTAATGGCGTTTTGCGTGGGGTGGAAGCTGTGAAGAAGAAACAGATGAGGTTCCGTATCTTGTTCTTGAGTTCTGGGTTTCTTTATCTTTCAGGCTGCTTTGATGTCGTTTTGGCTGCATCCGTTGCCTGCGAGAGCGTCAGTGGGATCGGCCATGATCTTTCCTGATCTTCCGAGTAGGGTGGAAATGACGCTGTTGAGGGCGGAGGTTGGATCATGTGACCTGTTGAGATATTTGGTCGGTGTGGGTTGGTTTTCTTTACATATGGACTGAAATACTGCCATTTGCAAGCGAGAAGAACCTCTATAAAAGGTAGTTTACTATTTTCTTTTGTTGCTATATTGAGTTAGCTGTTTGCTTGGTGGCTATTGTTGTGCCCAAGGAAGCTTTTTAAATGTGATTTCTTGATGGCAGAAAAGACATTGTTAATTTATTATTCCCAAGTGGATAGTATCGCGTCTGTTGTGGTCAGGCTTCATTAATAGGGAGTTTTCGCAGCAAATGACGAGCCGCTAGACGACGACGAGGAGATTATAGAGAAATGAATGGTACTAGCGCTAATGCGCATGCTTTATCTAGGTCATTCCCCACCCGTAACAGATGACATTATCATTGCAAAACACGATAGAAAATCACGCTCAACTGCAGCACTCATCTCCCAAATCATGGTACCAAATCGGAGTACTGCCAGGGGTTAGTAAGTCTTTTTAGAAAAAGACAGGAGGCCTCTAATCCATCAAATATCACGCGATTGTCGCAATATCCTGGGATCTTTAGTGCCTCAGATTGTCTCACTATGGCATCCCTCTTGAAACAATCTCCAACAGTACACTCGTTGTTTGACAGTTCCTCCGAGTCAAATTTCTCCTAATTTCAATACTTTATAATAAAATTCAATGTGTAACTTGTATCATAAAGATGGCAAAGTGATAAAACCGGCATCGTAAGCCAGCAACAAACCACCTTATATTTTCCCATATAACATCTTCCGACCTTCTCACAGATATCCTTTTATACCCTGATCTTCAAACAACAAATAATGAACTATGCTCTCGACGGCTTGCGAAAGCACAATTTAGCAGACCACAGGTCGTCAACTAGTGCCCAAGCTTCTCTCTCGAATTTCTTCGTCGTCTGGTGGATCGTCTTCACGTTGCGAAAACTCCCTAATATTTAGGCAAGAGGCTGCAGGACACCCATTTGGACACCGATGCTCTGCGTGTAAACGTCATTGTCGAACAGGTATTGTAGAGGAGGACGTCGATTAAGTGCGAGGGTTTCAATGAAGTATTGGATGCAAAGGAGATGTTATTGCGTGTCAATGGTGTATAGAGAGGTAACGTCAAAGGAAATTATGATTTCGTGAGAGGCCGTTTTTAGTTCTTTGATTAACTAAATGCGAATTCAACTGAGCTGTTCCAGTGATGTGTCTTAAATTTTGTGTACGGCGATAGAAGATTGGCTGGGTAGGAAGAACGTGGATGTAGTTGGCTGCCAGAGTACGAAGCTATTGGCCTTATCAGCACATTGGGCTTGTGTACTTTAGGTAGTCCATAGAAAAGTAGAGGGGGAGAATCGTTAGGTTTGGTCTTGAAGTACAAACTGTTATTTATGATCCAATCGTTTGGCAGCTTGATGAGTATTCTACTGGATTGGCTTCTTCGTTAAAATATCAGCAGGCCTAGTTTTTGTTGCTTTATTGTTTAGAAGTAGTACAAAAAACCTGTAATTTCAGAGTTATTTATGACGTGCTAGTATTGAAAAGAATATATGGTTAACCTAAATGGGATAAGTCTGGTGTTGCTTACCATGGATGCTTTTCCCATTCTTTCCAGGTTTGCCATTGACCCCGGGTCCACCTGGTGAACCTGGTGTATCTCCATGAGGTCCATTCTGTATGAGGTTATCAGTTTCCACAGGTGGAGCGAGTTGCTGAAAATTGATCTTACAGTCGTCACCAATTACCCTTCTTGTGATGATCTCAACATTTTGTAAGCCTGTTATCGCGTACTCTGGTAGACTTTGTTGATCCTGAAAAAAGATTATGGTACTCATCATGCGCAAATGATAAACATGTAACAGAAACTGCAACAACAACAGCAGCAGCAACAACAACAGCAACAGCAACAACAACAATAGCAATAGCAACAGCAACAGCAACAGCAACAAAAAACAACAGCAACAACAGCAACAACAACAGCAACAGTATTCATCAGTTAACGATGTATCAAGGCCTAGGAGTTGGGGGTAGGAAAACACAGCAGTGCCTTGTGCCCCTTTAATTTTCTGATCAAAATTCTGACAAAACTGATTGACAATATTTAAGCAAAACTATATAATAAATGTCCGAAATACCGGTATTAAGGAACGGTTTTCAACTGTTAAATTAAATCGCAAAAAATTCAAATACATCTAAATCTTTCAAATTTAAACTCAAGTCAGGAATTTTGTGCCCTTCTTGAGAATTGAGAAGAAGGCTCTCGACAAACATCCTTGGCAACCTGTAAACTGGAAGTGCACTGAATATGCTCATACCAGAGAGCATATACTTAAAACTATATAATGACTGTCCGAAATACCGGCATTCAGGAACGGTTTTCAACTTTTAAATTTAAAACCGGACAAATTCTTTCAAACTTAAAATTAAGGCAGAAATTTCGAACCCTTCGTGAGAATTGAGAAAAGAGCAGTCACAAACATCCTTGGCAACTTGTAAACTGTAAAACTAGATAAGGAAATACTAGAGAGAAATATATAATATAGAATTATATAATAAATGTAGTGATACATACACCTTTGTTGCAATAGAAAGTATCAGCTCTAATTCTCAGCGAATGATGACTTGTTGTCAACGAGGTTGTTCTAGAATTTCGTTGCACTGCTTGTATCCATGAATAAACCTCAGACATGTAAACAGTAGTTCCAAAAACTTCGTATCCTAAAAAGGGTGCAAGATTACAGTCAGCTATGTTGCAGGAACTAGATAAACCTGTTAATATTCGTTTTAGTAAGTCAACTAGTTATTTATTCCACGGACAACATCAACGTTTTATTTCTTCTAAAGTTATACAGTCAAACTTGTCTATAATGGACACCTGAGGTTCCTGGAAAATGTGTCCGTTATTACTAGGTGTCCGCTATACAGAGGTTTACAATATTTCACGAAGGAAAGAAAAAAAGATACGTTAATGCATGACTATGTTGTAAACTTCATGAAAAACCTCACTAATAAAGCTTTACCAAGTTTCGGAGGATTTGAAAACGTCATGAATGTCACTAGGCTTCAATGTCTGCAGTTTTAAAGCTTCGAATCATCCAATTAAATCAGTCAATGCTATGTAAAGGTCGTTGTCGCCATGGACTTCTGCGAACTTCTTTACTTTGTCGAGACGCCAGATTGCCTCTGAAGCCGTTAATGATGCTGCGTCGATCTCATTTGGTAAGCCAGCTATATCCATCTCGTCATCAGATTCGCTATTTGGCTCGTCCTCTTTTTGTGCGTTCACGACATCTCTTATGCTTTTTTCATGTGAATCTAGTCTCCTATCGATGTTTAGCGGGTCAATAGCAGGCTCTACGATTGATATCGGCATCAAAGTCGATATACTCGTAGAGAGTTGCTTCAGATGAAAGCTGTTTGAATAGGTACACGGAAGTATACGGCCAGGGGGCTTAAATATAAGTAAAATACGAGTGTCCGCTATACACAGATTAATTTTATGGCAAATGTGCAGGGTGCCCCGAGAAAATGTGTCCGCTATAACAAGTGTCCGCTATAACAAGCGTCCGTTATAAAACTGTCCGCTATATAGACGTATTTCTATGAGAGTTTAACCATGATTCGGCCCGTTCTTAAAAATATGTCCGCTGTAACCAGGTGTCCGCTATAAAGCATGTCCACTATAGACAGGTTCCATTGTATTTGCAATCTTGGACATCCCCACTGTTACGTTTACCGTTGATCTTAATATTGCTTCATTCACAGATGATAAAGATGACTTTAATCATGGTTTTCTCATAGTTGTGTCTAATTTCAATGGAATTATTGTATTTACTGATTCACTGCCTTATAAACAGCAAGTTCAAGGTTACTTGTAATCGGGATTTATCATTATCAAATCCTAGGTACTTTTCCACTATTGTTCAAAACTGCACTGAAAAAAACAAACCCACCACCTTTTCCTGATACCCCCACCCCAACCCTAACCATAACCCTAACCGTATCCGTAGCCCTAACCCTAGCCCTAACCCTACCCCTGTGGAAAAGGAGGTGGAGGGGTTCTGTCTCTGAATGAGGCGGCGGGGGGTATCCGGAAAAGTGCCAAATCCTAATCATAATAAGACTATATGCAGTATCTAAGAGCTCCAAATCCAATGTATTGGTCTAGGTAAGTGGTACGCCAAAGTTATCCTTCCTGAGGACCACCTAAAACGTTCCACGTGCGTATATTTACACATGTTACTTTGATTTGCTGTTTGTCTTTTAGAAACAATGACAAACAACAGTCGTTACTTTTGAATCATTCCGATCCATAATCTGTTACGTATTCCTAACATAGGGTTTTCAGCCAACGAATCTGTTACCCTCAGGGCACGATCTGCTGGTCTAGATGAATTCACTTCCTCAATACACAATTGCTTTACTCTCCACCCCCAAAGTTGTGTAGAACTTCATACATTTTAGCCCTTGAATATTTGACATTTCACATTTGAATACTAGAATTCACTTAAAGTCGCAAATATACCATCCTTCCATGTTGCTTAAAATTTCAAACATACCATCCTTCCGTGTTGCTTACAATTTCAAACATACCATCCTTCCGTGTTGCTTAAAATTTCAAACATACTATCCTTCCATGTTGCTTAAAGTCGCAAACAAACCGACATTCGAAGTTGCCTAAAATTTCAATCTTATATTAAGATGTATCACTACTAGGATAAACCAGGGAATATTTGCCAGGGCGATGAGTCATTGTAATGCTGTTAGAGCAGCTGTCCTAATCTGTTTGTTCCAACGTTGAACGCATTATATAAGGCATTTGGTGCATAAAAATCCTGGTTGTTCGTATCGCATCTCTACGTGCTTTGCAGCGAATTCCTGGAGGACGAGTATTCTATGAAAGAGAAAGAATGTGCAGTACATGAAATGGGATGGTAAAAAGTGATAAGATTTCCTCTCTTTTAAGCTTTTACTGAGAAGAGTGAGGTTATTCTAAAGGAGATTTATGTTAATGACTATTTTACGTGAAGAAGAACTTAACAATCTATGAACATCAAGGAGAGACCAAAATTTTCCAAGAAATCTGCATAAATCTTTGTGAGATCATCTTCATCTTATCTTGAGAGGAGATTTTGCTGCTGGATGGGAGGGCAGGGAAAGGGTGTGGAAATGCTGTATAAATCTCAGAGAGATTATCTCGATCTCATCTGGAGAAGAAGGACGTTTTACTGTTGAAGGGGAGGGCAGGGTGGTCGAAATGCTTTATAAATCTAAGAGAGATCATCTTGATCTTATCTTGAGACGAAATTTTGTTACTAGAGGGGAGAGCAGGGTTCTGGAAATGTTTTATGAATCTTAGAGAGATCAATTTGATCTCATCTTGAGAGGAAATTTTGCTGCTGGAGGAGAGGATAGAGTTGTGAAAATGCTGTGTTACTACAGTAGCTCCAGTTTCCCATTTTTTCTGTTACTCTCGCGATATTAGTACAGGCAGGTACAGGTAACCTTCCCTTAGCATTGAAAAGCGGATCCCCATGGATGCGCGAGTGTGGCCCTGAGGTATTAACAGCCTGTAAGATCAACACTGGTAACGAACAGGATTTATTTTTCCTGAGATAGGAGAGGTTTAAAGGTATATTCAGTGGTTTTGGTGATAATGGAAGGAATACATTTAAGGAGTCATAGAAGTTAGCCAGAACAGAGGTTATGAAACACATGTGTTTTAAAATCCCTGGCCAGAGCATATAACTTGAAATGAAGCAACGCACCAACTTAAGTTTAGTTCAGTTGTAATACCATATCTAAGTATGGTTAAAGGATTATTGCCCTATTCTTATTAGTATGGAGAGTTTCTGGTGGCTTGTTTTCGCCCACCAACAAGAGTGACACATTGATTCAGGTTAGGCTTAATTTTAGCGACGGTTGGGGTTACTCCTTTGGCTAGGGTTATTATAAGTAAGCGTTGTATACAACATTCATACTGCAGGCCCCAAGAGTAGGACAAAAGAATTTTTGGGCAATCGCGATTTTTTTCGGGCAGCGAGTAAATGATGAAATACTAGGAATGAAGCTTCCTCGGTTACAAGTTTATAATAGTAAAGAACGGTCTTCATGGTGATATGCGATGGAGTATAATTTTTGGATTTTCTTTGATTAGAAGTCGATGATCGAGCACATTCTAGCTATCATTATTTTCATGGCATTTCTATTTTGCTGGGTGCCAGTTAAATGAAAGTTGACTTTAAGCCAGGCCCGTAGCCAGAACACCGGGAAACAAGTCATATCCGAGTAAATGTTTTCTACAACCTTGTTGACTTTCCATTGATAAACCAGAATATTTAGTAGAAAAATGTTATAACAAAAGACACAGTAGCTAAACAAAAAACCCTGCAGGCCTGAAATTCATATGTTTAAGATAATGATTGTTAATTTCTTTCAAACAATGATCTGTAATATACATGGTTCTATCCTTTTCCGTAATCCTCAATAAGAATTACCAGCCATATTCATGTCTTGAAAACTAGGCTATGCTCGAAATCGAGTATGCTACCAGTGATACACCCCACCAACTACCTGTTAAGCACATTTGCTTTAAAAGGAGTGTGATTTAAAAAGGCCACGTAGCAGTTATCTTTCTCTATGTAATATCTGTGAAACTAAACTTGAAGTATAAAATTTATCTGCCGCTCCAGATACGGCCAACGATCTAGTGAAGTAGAGTTCTATGGCACTTTCTATGAAGTGCCAGTGTGACTATACCCTACGGTTGAGCGAGTGTGAATTTTTAGTAGCTTCGATTGCTGCATTCCAATATTCTTTCCCCTAAGTAACTTAATTCGTAGAAATTCAAGTAACATAAAGATTAGTGGGGACTATAACATTGACAAACTGTAGGGCTTGTAACCTAAATGAGAACAGAATTTCGCAAGGCCTTAAACTTTCTTCGGAGACATTGAACCCTCCATGCATTGAACCATCTCTCTCAAGGCTGACCTGACAGCTTCAAAATGACCACCGTCGATTTTTCCCCTGATTTTCTTGATCTAGTTTTGTCTCAGTGAGAACTGCTTTGTGAAATGCTCTATATACTATGTTGCATTCTGGACTTTGACTCATGAATCTCCAATATGTAAGCGGACACATCAGAAGAGGGAAAGGAGACTTGTGTGTTGCAGAGGATGCTAGAATCGGCAATGATGCAAAAAGCAATGCATGAAGATTGGGGAATAGCGTTTGGAGCTCCCTTTGGAACCATACAAGTTCCACTAGTACTTCGATTTCATGGTGCAGAAGTGGTCGGTCTCAATTTGCAACAGTCTCACAAAACAAATTACAGAGCGCCGCCCATTTGACACTATGGAGGAACTTTGCAGAATATGACCATAGTACACTGACCGACTGAACTAACTTTACATGAGACTTCTCCGCTCGAACTGTCTGCTTATTGAAGCGAATAGCTCGAAGTAAACAGAAGTAAACAGCTGCTCTCCTTTTCTGAATGGGGCTGTCATAATCGAAGAATATAGGTTCTGGGGAGCCATTTGAGCTTCAAATCTTCTACGTCTGCAAATTTCTTCGCTTTTCCCTTAAGATTTATGCAATTAACGTCCCTTCTCAAATGTTCATGGATTGAATGACCTCACTCAGTATCTGATAACTAGTCACAATGAAGTATACTTTTGACTGCAAAATACTTTACGACGGATTCGGGGTATCATTAATTTCATGCATATCATGGCGTACGAAAACAAATCTTATTCGATTTATGGTCTTGTTCAGATACAACGGCCAAGGATTCCAACGGAAAGGAAGTGGCATACACCCACTATGGTGCTTTACAGCTGACAGCTACGCAACCGGATCCCGCTGCATACGATCATCAGGAGAAACCACTTTGCAGTTTCGGTTCTTCTTCCTCTGTCAACTGCTACCTTTCGAGGTCCTCTCTCTTTAACCAGATCCAGAATGATGCGCTCTCTGTTGTTTCCTGAGCACCTTTAACAAACGTCCTGATTTCTGGGTTCGTACAGCAGAATCGATGGCACAAGGTGCTGATCGGCATAGCTCAATATACCCACGGGGAGCCTACCGCCATATGGTAGTACTCCATCTTCCACCCCTATTCTTTAGCAAGTCTTCGTATGCCCTGTCCTTTCTTTCTTCTGCACGTGCAAGATTCTCTTCCCGTGGCACTGTCAACTGCAAAACAATCCCCACTTTCCTTTTTTCACTCCACACTACAATATCTGATCGCTGTTTTGTTAAAACAAGTGGAAAGACCAAGGTATTCTGGTCATCCACCTCGATTTTCCACTGCCTTTTCCTTTTCTCATCAATGCTTATTTGTGACTATAAATTGAGTTCTTGTTATGCTCAACCTACCCACTTCTGTAATATAGCACTAACTACGCATACATTAACATCATCCATATAACAAATGAAAAAAATACATTGACACTAATGGGTCGAGCTTACATAACGGTATATCAATATGCAGTCTATAGTTAATATACGTATATTTATAAACATGTATCCTTTTTTTTTGACTTTTTTACATTTTTACATTTACATAGTAAAAGATTTGCTCGATTGGAAGATTATTTTATTCGCATCTTCGCTTATTTACAGGTAATCAATCTTGGCAGATGTTCGTATCTGCAAATTTCCACTTCCAATCACGCTTACAAATTTTCGATTTATAAATATTTATATTTATATCTATTGACTCTGTTACGGAGTCGCCGTACGTATAATAAAACCTGCTCAAAGTACGGACAAAACAGTAACTAGACTTCGAAATCGGGTTTTCCATTAAGTATAGTGAGCCTATTTTAAACAAAAGATGTGACGACAACATTATATAAAATAGATAAGATCAGATGAAGATACTTAAGTGTTTATCAGTCATGACGGATTTGAAGTTCTTGATAGAATTCGAGATTTGAGACGTTAAAATTTGTGATTGATTCTCGGATCGATCTTCAGCAGTTCCGTTTGATCGTTCCAGGTGTAGAACGTAACGGAGGATGATAACTCCGTAAGTCTAGAGAAATCAGACTGAAGATAGGCACAATCGGCCACTTTCTAACTCTAGAAGGTCTTGGACTTCGTTTTTAAATCTGTACGGAGGAACGACTATACCCCTGGAATGACGTGCACAATAGCCACGCTCCAAGTTTCGGACAATCCTCGCGGAAGTGCAGCGTCATGGTTTCGAAATCGTCACAGAGTAAACATCTCCATCTTCCCATCAATAGGAAAAATAATTTCTGATTACAACGCTAGAGAACACGTGGGACTAATTACAATAAAACTCCTATGACAACTTAAAGGTGGACAATTTTCCTAACGGGAGTTAGAAACTTTCGTTATTTTCCCGATACATATCTGTCAAGTTACAGTAAATCCTCAGATAATGATCTGATAGCTTATTTATACAGCAAAATTTTTACGCGATTGCTTATTCAAGGGCCTCCAAAGGGAGTTATTAAAGGGCGGGGCTTATCTATACCACAAATTTTCCTGTACCTTTTGCCGATTCGAAACATTTCATATATATTTATTTACAAGCAACACACTAGTATTTCCTTTCACGATGTAATAGATATCAAAATCTTTCGTTTTAAAATGTCACAATCAGACACACGAAAGCCGCATTACAACTTCGTTGTGGGAATAGTAGGCTGAGCATGTGGAGGGGGGGGGGGGCATTTTATGCGAGGTACCGTGTGAACTTGTAAACATCTGGGGCGAAATAAAACCGGGTCACCAAAATCTTGAAAAACGTTGAACGCGGTCTTTTCACGGAAGTCATCGCTTTACTCCAGGAAGAGAGCTCTACCTGTTTGCGATTCTACAGTTTACTCAAACATGCTCCTTGATCTCCTGGTTTGGCCATTTGTTTGCCGTTGGATGCTTTTGAAGCCCACCATTGAGATTCTGTGAAGATTAGACGACCAGAATAGTTTGGAATGGTAGGGGGTCAAAATGACTCTAGTGTCCATGACGCTTAATGTTCAACCAACTGCCCCTTCGAACGAATAACCATCATTTCCTTTGCTAGATGAACACAAACAGATAGGATTACACGCTAAACTAAAATGTTATGGTCGGCAGACAGGACCCTCCCAAAGCTGTCGCATTTCCTGGATGTTGAGCCGACATGTTATGGTCTGATTCTGCACTTCAGCATGAGAGTAGTATTGGCTCCGTATGTAGCATGGATTTATTGAAGTCGTCGAACGTAGATGCAATCACTAGCCTTGGAGGCAAAGTAGTCAAACCGCACTGATATTGTCGTGTATTGAAAACGTAGTAATACGATGAAAGGATACAGCGCAAACCGTTTGCTTTGTTAGAAAAGTTGATGCCAGAAAAACACAACTTGTGAGTAGTTGTCACGACAATCGATCTTACGATCTGCTGGTTTCAAAAAGTCAACTGAAGTTGCACATCTTGATCTCAAATAAGCAGCGGTCAACATGTTGGATACTATAGAGGTAAGATTTGCAGCTCCTCCTTTCGATTCAGCTGGTGTTGCGCCCAATCTTTTGCAGTCGATTTCTTCATATCTTGGTAGCAAATGTTTCTAGTAAAACAGGCTGTCGCAATCAACACAGCTGAGTTGAAACTTGGTCACGGCAGATGAACGCTATTCATTACAAGTGGGGTTGGATTGAAAGCTGATTAGCGATCAACAATGCAATGGTTTTGTTGGAGATTTTACCCATTCTCCTTGATAGCCAGATGAACATTGACCGTGAAGGATATCTTACAGTTACTGGCCTATAGTTTGGAATATGACGTTCTGGCAAATACTGGTAGGCCTTACTTGTATCTTGATTTTGATTTTAAAATCGTTTAGATCAAGTCTCTTTCGGTCACTGATTACACCGTAAGCGTTTGCAAGGAAGAAGTTGTTTCCGCACTCGATCCCTGTTCTGTACACAAACGTTTAGTCGCAAATCGTAGAAGAGTCTGATCCAGAATAAGCGTATTTTTACCTTAACTTGCCGTTCATTATTTATCATCGTTAACGAAAGTTGTTGTTTGTAACAGAATAAAATCCGTTGAAATAAGAAAACTATGATTTGGGAGTCGTGCCTACTACGCGGTTAGATTTTGTGTTGATGACCCAGCAAATGTAAGGCACTGGAGGACCAGAAGATCAGTAGGTTATTTGGACGTTTTTAAAGATTATGGTAATATCTGAGTCCCATTTACTATTAAGAGGATAAATTACTTTGTGCTTTGTGCCTTTGTAGTGTATTTGAGCTTACTTAGATCATGTCAATGTAACAAAGATCAACCTTGCAAGTGAATTGTTCACGCCCCAGTAGATCTGTTTGGGAGGTCAGGTTGTACTACTGTGACCAGAGAATAAAATGATCTTACTCCAACCGGAGGTATTTGGCAGTTGTGGTCATCTCTGAGCCGCTTCATGATAGGAGATTCATCAAGATGCACCTGGTGGTTGTGTTTACTTCTTACGATCATTTTATATCAAGTGATCAATGGACGTTTCACTGCAATGTCTATGCCCCTTTACCAACTGACTGTGGAAAAACATTGATGCAATGGAAAACCGTTTCAGAATTGATCATTGCATTTTGTCGTGATGGGGATTACCCTCACACCAGACTAGCAGGCCTTTTTGGTACATTGCTGACTGATTATTTTGTCATCTTTGCCACCTCAATTAATTACATGAAACAGTATCAGCTCAAAGTGACTGACACAGCTATTCTGTTTACTCAAAATTACATTAAACTATTCAAAACACAAGATAACTTAGTAAATATAGCACTGAGGTGTCACCTAAATATAATAGTGTACGTGGAGTGTAAGTTGTTGACCTAAAGAACAGACCAATAGAAGTTAGGTCTATCTATTTTTTAGCTACTACTTCAAGTCCCTCAGTCTTTAGCTTCTAACAGGGCCATTTAACTCAAAACTTTTATATCTACTGATACTGCAACTGCAAGTTTATGATTATGCATGTATAATACAACTTGGAAGTGTATTTTATAGTCACAGGTAAATGTGGGGTAAATGCTCAAACAATTGTTACCGGTACTTAATTTGCAACCCTACTTATATGTGACTGTTATATATATATCCATGTTACTCAAAGCTAAACGACATAGTATCACTTACTTTAATATTTTATAAGCCTTGGTTTAGTCTGAACAGCTGTTTCCAGTGTATGTATGATTTATTAA
>JAAAKL020011969.1:0-13340 GCA_010016065.2 Carybdea cf. marsupialis auct. non (Linnaeus, 1758)
ATGGTCTCACTTCTTGATAATCCTTTGCAACCGATTCATTGCATTTTTGATACTCAAATTTAAGAATGAAGATTGTCTCAGCTGAAAGTCAGGCAGCATGGTCTCCCTTCTTGATAATCCTTTGCAACCGATTTATCGCCGGTATCTAGATACCCATACTTAAGAATGAAGATTGTCTCAGCTGAAAGTCAGGCAGCAAGTTATTATTGTCCTTGTCGTTCCGTCCTACTCGTTCAGCTGTGACATAAAATTGTGAATTAAGGCCAGCTGTTTATTTTATTCTGGCCATCAATTAACACCGGTACAAGAAAGAGTTGCACTCGGTATAACCCGTTCGCTCTTGCTAAAACAGAACAAGGGATAGGAGAAGATATGGGCAGATATTCTGATTTCTGGAAATGAATTATATCAATGGTATTGCAAATTTCCTATTGACTCTTGTTGCATTCCTTTTCTTCACATTTGTTTTTGTAGGTAACATGTATCGATTAAATCAAATGTTGCAGGCTCAGATAACAAAGCATTTCGTTCTAAAATAATCTAATAAAATGTAATTATATAATGTGATTATGTCACTATCGGGGTAAGAAGCCATGATGCATTCATTCACATTGTGTGCTCCACTATTCGAGTTAGATGAGCTCCGCTGATAACTTACTCTATTTTTCTGCTCAAACATTAGCTCCCGATGCTACACCGATGGACATCGAATTCCTGGTCTAAATAAATTTAGAGATCATCCTCTTTGCGCCATTTTGGTAAGATATGAAATAGATGGAGGTTGTTAAATTTTGCAGTTTGCTGGACTCCATTACTAACAAGTAAAGATTTCATGTCTATGTGAAAGTATCAACTAAAACGTGACACAAATACCAGGAAGTGCTAGGAAATGTTTTTAATTGTTTGAGAGATACTTAAAACAGTTTATAAAAGCCAATTAGTTATTGTTTCTTTTTCAAACATATAGCACAACAATCAAATTTATGCCTGGGTAGACGTAACTCGAGAGTAAGAACAGAAATCAAATCCATGCCAAAGAATTGTTGTAACAGAAAATACTTGCAATGTACTTCCCTTAGAAGTGTTCTAAGATTTCATGCAACCAACTTGTTGGCACACGTTGTGAATCATAGTTCGAAAAGACGAAGCGGTACCATTTATATGCCTCTTAAGTTAAACATGCACACGAGGCCGTTTAGTGCCTGTAAACGTAATCCAACTATAAGTTACATGCGGCTAAAAGGGGCTTTTTTCCGCAATCTTTGTCAAGCTTGTCAGTAAAATCTGTCTTCAAATTCAAAATTTCAGTCACGTGTTAAATAACAAACCTAAGTTTTTCTTTTTAAGTTACGTGTTACAACTTCACAGAGCATACATGTGTTATAGACAAATTTTCGGAACTACGTTTCTAGAGATACTTCACCCATCAACAGCCTCAAGTTGAGAAAAGTACCTTCGAAACGTTGCTCCGAAAAAGACTACGACTCAAAACGTGACAAGTATCTTCCATCAATGACATCAACTGAGTCAACAAGCGTCAGAATATTTATGCTATTTATTTTTCCACATCAATAAAAAGTATTTCTAAAATACTTCCGAAAACAGTTAATTATTTCCCCGAGGATGTCAAAAGTACATTTTGTGGAAACGTTAGAATAAATGAAGTATTGAAGTTATGCATCTTTCACAAGAGGAAATCTAAACCTTAGGAATTATTTTACTCAGTGGATTACACTCACTTTATCTTATTCTGTAACAGTAACGCCAGTAACACCAATAATCCTGTGTAACAAGCTGCGGAAAAATTTGGATTTTTACCCACCACTTCTTTTGATATGTAGCCAAACAGTAGGCCGTAAATAAAATCAGGAAAGATGGAAAGATGAGAGTGATCGCATATGCAAGTCGTGCCCTTCGAGATGCAGAGCGTAATATAGAGAACTACTCATCTCGAAAGCTTAAATTGCTGGCACTCAAGTGGACAGTTACAGAAAAATTTCGAGAGTAGCTCCTAGGATTAAGCTTTGTGGTATTTACAGGCAACAACCCATTGACTCACTTCCACACCAAGTCAAAACTGAAGGCCGTTGAACAAAGATGGGCAGCAGAGCTAGCAGCATTCGACTTCGAAGTCAAGGACAGACCAGGGAAGTACAATGTCAACACCGATGCACTGAGCAGGATTGACCATGATGATGAAGAGCAAGACATGCCCACTGCAGATGTTGGAGCAATCCTTGCCTAAAGTCTTCAAACAACACAACTGCCAGAAGACGTCACAACCTGCATGCATGAGCCGTATTAGCGAGTGAGTTAGCAGAAGAAGATGCAACCTCATTGCCACCATGGAGCTGTGCAGACCTGTCAAAACTGCAAGGTGACGACAAATTCATCAACCGTGTCAAACGCTATTTGTCACAGGGACGAAAGCCAACAGTTGTGGAGTGCCATGATGAGGACACAAAAGTAAAATTACTTTGCAATATACAAACCCTCTCCTGGATAGCTCATCGAACACATTTGAGTAATCTATGGTGCGTTACGAAGGGTAAGGAAACGAATTCTGGGCCAGGCATGAAGTAAGTTCTGACCTGCTTCCATGGAAAATTTATATAAGATCAGGAAACTTAGATAGCAGAAAATGAGCTCATGTGGCACCGGAGAGCAGAATATCTTCCCACATTAGTTGTAGACAGGAACTTGCGAGGTAAGAGTGCCACTACAACTAAGTCCGGCAGGACGATATAGGTAAGGTAGGTTACTCTATCACTCACTCTTGACGATTTCAATTTCTTATGACATGCTTCTTTCCAACAGCAAATCAAAGTTTGACTCTTATCTTTAGCAAATACGCTAAAGGCTGGTGTTGCCATGGAAGGGTAACAATACCCGTTTACAGGCAAATCAAAATGTCTGATTCCTAGAATAGACAAGTTTCCAAGGAAACACTTTTTGTTAGCAAAAGCCTGTAAACATTCCGTCTGAATATACAAAACCCTGTTTTGAACAAACTGCTATCTGCATATTGAATACAGTGGTAATTAAATAGTAAAAAAATGAGGTGACACTATATGCAAGAAAAATGCATAATCGTGCATAGCAAGTTGAAAAACGAGCTTTGTTTAATACAAGCTATGTTTTGTCACGACTAGAACAAGTTGCCTGAATGCCGAGTTAGTCAAGAGGGGCATTGATTTGGCAAATGGAGCAACTACAATGCAGACGACGATGGGGAAGATGGCACTGGGTCACACTACTGGTATCTATGCTATTGCTAATTATGGCAATAAAGGTGACAACGAAAAAGAAGAAAAAAAGAAAAAGAAGAAGCAAAGAAAAAAAAGAAACAAAGAAAAAGAAAAAATTATAAAAAGAGGAAGAAATTGTACCCCAAAAATGAAGAAACAAGTTAAAGTTATGCCCCTTACATCCGCACTAATTGATATGGCATTTAAATGACTTGTCAAACGACACTTAATGCTTTCTCGTGTTACCCCTCAGAGTACACATGTGAAAGGACAACCTTACGCGATGGATGATTCATAGACAAACCAGCGGTACGTGTCAGTTTATGGAGACACAGTAAAACTGTTTTCCCTTTAAATACATAGTGCGTGACGCTTGCTGCTTTTATCTTGCCATCTTGGTTCAGTTTCAGCGTCATAAAAGTTCAGAGTATTCTTGTATGTCCTCATTAACACTTACACCCAAGACCATCGAGAGGAGGTTAGGCAGGGTTTGGTGGTCCGGGGCCCGCAAAAATTTTATTCTATGACAAAAACAGTCTTAGACGTTTCGCCCAGAAACCTACTTGGGGCCCTGTGCTATGAAATACCCCGGGGTCCGCGCTGGCTCTCGACGGCCCTGGTTAGACCAATACAAAAATTAAGGCATCGAGTCTACTTTACTATACTATTTTCATCTTAAAACTCACCCACAGGGGTTACATATCAAAATGTTTCATTAATCCTACTCAACGTTTGCTTTCCCAGTTTTGATACCTAAAAAGGAATCAATATCTGACATGTGCAGTTCAACAGCTGCAAGCGAAATCCGATTTCTTCATCAATCAGAATTTCTCCACAAATAAAAAAGGGTACCAATATAGCTTTCTTACACCCTTTACTAGACTCACGTATCAACGTATCTCTTCCAATTTACGAGTGACGGCGTTCAAGTCCTGTTACGTTTGAGTATTAGTTTTCAAGACTGTGTTCAAATCTAGCATCATTCTCTCCAGTTGGAGAAAGGTAGTGCCACATTTTCTATCTCCTAGTATTGTGACTCCAGCTTTTGCTGTACGTTACTTCTTGGTGTCATCTCGAGTGGTATACTGAAAAGTTTTAACTTTACAATGGAAGCCATACAGTACTTTAATCAATTAAGTTTTTTTGACTTCCCGATTTCAAGGAAATGAACCGCCTTAAAGGTACTCCAGTGTATCTTATACTACTTGTGTGCATTTTTCTAACACCAATCACATCGCCTGTAAAAATCGACTGTTATATTTCTTTAAATGTCTTTTTCTCCCTGACGTATCACAATCTATGATATCCAAAGCTATGGAGACAATGTTCTGTGTAATTCACCGTATGCAATGTCCATAAATGTACAAAACATCGACGAATTAAAGAATGTGCTATGTTCGAATTTTAGTAGCACCAGCGATTGTATTCTCCAGTGTTTTAACCTCGGTGTCTGCTTGTGAATTGCTACCTCCTTCATGACTCCCGCCTGTCAACCTTCTTGTTTTATATTCAACAAAAGTGAGATCATGAAGATGTCTAAGGGTAAAAAAACAGACGTCAATCATACTCAACGATAGATTAAAATAGTTTCTGACGAAAACAATTCAAGGTCAGGCTCACCTGCCCCCGCCTGATAATTATCAGATATACTCCTGATATAATGAAAGCAGCAGACATAACGAGACAAAAATATATGTTGATTCACCGTGTTTGTTAGGGGGCCCACAAATCCTTCGAATTTTTGTAAGCGTGCGAGGCGCTTCTTCAAGATTGCCTTTAAAGGGGGTCCTTAGTTAAAAACTGCCCTTAACTGATGGAACAAACAGCTCAAAACAAGCCAATTTAAGGCATCTGTTGTGTATAAAGCGTGAAAATGATATACGACCTATAGTGGGGTATGGAGGCAGTAATTTTAAAGCAAAACTGGGGGGGGGGGGAGGTTGTTAAAATCAAGAAGAAAAGGATGACGGGTCCTCTCTAATTTGCGCATTTGCATTTGGCCAAGTATTGTGCTATTGATTTATGTTGTTGCAATGGCTATATACTCATCAACTAATCCCAGGTATTAATCACGAGTTCAAAGTCGACCAATCAGTAAAGAAGAATTAATTTACACCCTATGCTGGCAAATACAACTGAGAACTTAATGCTTCGAAGCAATTCTCTTTCAGGCAGAACCCCTGCGGTCTCGATATCTTTAGATGTGGATCCCGCCAATAAAATACTTAAAGAAACTAAAACATCGCCTTACTCATCCAGATAATGTATCCTCAGTGTGGACCGATGCTTTGCTGCAATTTTTAACCATTCGGCACTCAAGCAATGCTTCCAGGAATGCACTTCAACTTTCCATCCTTGGTCAAGCGCCGCCTCTGCACACTTGGGGAAACTTGTTTCTCCACTTCCTTTGCCTTTGCTTCCATCTCCAGTTGCTAGCACCAATGTGTGCGGGGGAAGCTCAACTAGGGCCTTGAAAAAAGTGGATTCGACTTAAACGATAAGCACTCTTCCATGAGGAAAGAGAAAATAATGAAATTTGAAAAAAAGCCAGAGATGACCAGAAATGTAACTTATAAGCTATTGATTTTTACTGAAAAAACCGAAAAAACATGGCAGATCTAAACAGGGCACCAAATGGTCTTCGAAAAAATCCAAACAGTTTCGCGTTCCTCTTGGTCTTCCCCATCCCCATCAAATTTTGCCCAGTCGTGTTTGCCAAACTAACTCCAAGTGTACGACAAGTGATTTGGTGATCAGACAAAGCTTGATGGAAAACCAGACTTGCACCGACAACAACTTAGAGGGTTTTAAAAGCGCCTTTCCTTTCATCCCCCCTTCTATAGGCTGCTATTGTCAAAACAAAGAAGCCAGTTCTTCGCTGGCAATAGTTAGCCGTTTTTCAATAACTTAAATGGTCAAAAGTGTGACACTTGTTTAGGTGTTGTTTTCAACATTTTGAAATTGACTCATTTCCTATTAGTTTTTTCTACAAATTTTCTACATTCACTTCAGACTATTGCTGTGATCAGTGTTTGAAAAAGGCATTTAATATAATGAATGCGCTATTGACGCAAATTTCACGTTTTGTGCACCACATCAATTTTCTATTATGTACGTATTATCTACTGATAGATTTGAGATATTTTACGCCTATTTGAATCTGAATAATCCGCTAATATTTTATTTATCACATGTAACACATTCATATACATCAACTAAAACGAAGCCTCGGACTAAAAACTTTGAATCTTGAATTTTCAGCTATTCGATACCCAATCAGTTGGGTGGTTCCCGGCAAAGTTCGATTAGATCTGCGAGAATTTCACATATTCTCTTTTTATCCAAAACACTTTTTACCAGTGTTTAGAAAATCAAGCGACAATCCTATCTACAACGACTCAGATGAACCATCGTATGGTCTTTCTGCTCAAAGTCCAGAAAGTGAACCATCTATGGTCTAAATTCCCAGCGGAGAAACTATCTAACAGTTAATCGAAACCTTACGTACTTAATGTGAGCAACAAAAAACGTACAAGGAAAAATCTTCTCAAAATTTCCCCACTGAAGTTGTAAGTTCGCTATATCTCGAAGCTTCCACCCGATGTTGAAAAACTGATGCCCGTGCCGAGTTTCGATCCACGGCCTTCCGTACTGCAGTCCAGCGTGCTAACAGTACACTTCATAGGCCTGCTCTCTGAAAGCACATCTTTACCAGGTTCATCAGACAATACACTCCGTGATACCACGACTACATAGTGACGTTAACCTACACAATGCCAACCTTCATTACAGGAAGATGATGTCACAATAATCAACTTCCAACACCCGACACATAAAATTACATACAAGCCAAAACTGTTTTCAATCTGAAATGATAACTATTGAAACTGTAATACCGACCATCTTTTGTATTTAACACGTTTTTCATATCGGAACAGATAATTTTCATTAATAGTTTCTCTTGTTATGAAGCGAGTCATACCCCTCTTTGACTGACGTAACTATCATTATGAAGGTATGTGTCAACAAGACAAGAAGCAAGAGATCTAATGTCGTTTTAAAACTTCAGACTGTATCACGTCACCGGCCCGTTCCAAATTCCATTGCAACAATTGCCAACGAAAGAACAACAATTGCTAACATAAAGCTTCGGTTGAAATCAAATGGAAACTAATACAATTAACGTTTAATATAATTGTGCAATTAACCCGAGGTATCTTCTTGACATTCAAAGAGTAAAAAATCAATGTAGTCCTTAAAGAATAGGTAGCACCGTGCTCCGCCGTTGAAAGAACCATCAAAGCTAGAATTCTCGCTCACAAAACAACTTCTTTATCTCATTTTTCTTCAAGTTCCTATTTGTGCGCGTATTCCACTTCAGAAACAGCAAGTTTACAAACAGAATGAAACCAACTTAATTAGGTGATTTCCGTCCCCTCACTTTCAGCCACTCTCAGAGTGAGGTTGAAACTTGGCCGCATTTTTCTAGGAAAATATTACGAGATATTATCAATGGTGTACCCTAGCTTTGACCCAAAGACTCCCATTCCACACTTACGATAACGTCATGACGAAACCCAACGCAAGCCGAGTATAAAATGCACAGTTCACATGATGGATTCTCTCGCCGACACCGACGTATGAGAGCTCAACTGTTCCATCAGCTGAGCTACCTACTCTGTGAATTAGAGTGAAAGTGGCTGATTAGACGACAGTCACTTGTACCCTTCACGTGTTCTTCAAGCATGTTCAGCGTGACACACGTGTGACAAGGCTAGCCTGTCCAACCAGGTACAATCCATCCGACGGGCTTCTAGAGAGTCCGCATCCCCAATATCCCTCACATGGACTGGGTGGGCCGCGTGACAATGGTAAAGAGAAGTTTTCAAAGCTTCCCAGAGCTGGAATCGAACCCGGGTCAGTGGTTTTCAAAGCAAGCTTTTAGACCACACGGTTCACATACAGGCAAGTTGATACCCATATTCTGCAGAGATGGAAAACGATGGCATAAAATGGGAACATACCTTATAGATACTGAGGTGTAAAAGCTCGTCGACTCGCTGCTCATCCTTTCCTCTTCGGTCTTCCAAATCAACTACATAACCAAGGCGTCTGCAAAGAAACAAAAACATCTTATTTTTACCATTATCAAAGCAAAGGATCACGAGCCGCCGTGGTCTGGTTGATAAGTCCCTTGCCTTCAATTCAAGATGGTCAGGGTTTAAATCCCGGAAGGGCCATTGGTGACGTCAGGAAGGGCATCCGGTCTAAAAGTGTTCTCTGCTCCAACACGTCCCATGTAAATGGGCACCTCCGTTAAAGAACACGGCGTTAAAACCGCATCATTTATCAAAGCAAAGTCTCGTGCAACTGAAAAAAAACCGTGTTTCTAACAGAAATTTTTTATTTCAACCCTATAAAAATAAAACTGATGACCAACAAGGAGCAAGTGTCACTAACATAAAACCGTTCCCCAGCATACGTGTCATCATATTTTTATAAGAACAATGCAAGTACCCAGTGTTAGAAAATAGAGCGCTCAGTGACCTGCCTTCACGTTTGAGTTCCACTCAAAATCCGATTCAAAAATGCAACGGCTTCCACGCTGCAAGTGCGTCATTTCAGCGTTTTCTTTCAAAATACAGTCCCATACCTAGAGCCAACGCACCATTAAATGCTCGAAAACAATAAGTTTTTCAGCATAAAAAACATCTTCTTTCCTCAAAGTTCTTCTATATTTCCACCCTCTACAAATGCCGCCTATATCACCAGCTATCTCAAAACGATAATTCCTGTATAGGTTGTATATTTACTTACCTAGAGACAATAAATACCGTGCCCGAAAATCACAAGGATTTCCTTGATTTCTATTGCTCAGATAAGATTTCTTGTACACGTGAAAGATTATGTTACATAGATACTCCTGGCAATCCTTATGCCTACAGCGGCGTAACCATGGAAATTAAGGCGAGTCCCTTCAACAAGAGAGTTTGCTTTTCCAGCTAAGCGTAGCAAACAGGCACAGGATGTTGTTACGAGCAGCAAGTCATAAACGTATAATGACAATTAATCCAATAACCATGGTAAGATTCAAATCTCAGACCACGGAGTTACGAATACAGGTTCTTAAGCAAAAGACATGCCTTGAATACCTTTGCTAGTTCCTTCCTGCGTAACTGGTAGGGTATATAAAGGCAAGTAAGTATATCAACAACAACAAAGATACATCAGCGCTCGAAATAACAACCATTGTCCTATGACGTATGTTCAAGAACTTCTGAAAACACTGATTAACACAGAAACCTACTTTCGGAAGCTATCATAGTCTACTTTACCTGTAAACATCCCAAATGAGGGGGTTTCCGGGAGGTGATGATCCACCAGCATATGCTAACGTCACAGCCCTTCTTCTCTCCAGTGCTTTTACTAAAGCATGTAGGCGCAGCTTCACATGCCGCTGTTTAAGACCAGGGTTTTCTGCACATGCGCTCTCACGTCCCCCAATAAAGATATTGCTATTATCAACAACAACAACAATCTTCTCTTGGTCGCTGTTTGTTTCACTATTGGCGGTTACTTGATCCAATTTGCTGCTCTCACTGGAAGCTAAGCGGTTTCCACCTTTTTCACAATCTGATATTGTCCTTGATCTAAATCGCTTATCTCTGTTCTGTCGTCGAAAACTTTTCGTTCGTATTCTCGGTGACTTGCTTCCACTATCCTCGCTTGTCTGCTGAGATTTTCCCTCCTTTTTGGTCCTTGTCTCCGTCTCGTGCCCACTGTCAGTCTCTTCGTGTTTCTCTTCGTCTGATGACGAGGAAGATGACATCGACCAGCGTTCTTCTCCTTGCCCTCTACGTCGCACATGGGCACTGTCTGTCAATTGACTGCCTTTTTCTAGTATTTCTGCCTCCTCTCGCAACTCCAGCTCGTTCAATTTTGCATCTTCCTCTGCATTTGTACCTTCTTTTGACGAAACGCCCTTTTTGTGTGGAGGATCTTTTCCTCGTTCTTCTAGCTTGACCTTAAGTGGCAAAGGTTGGTCATTTCCGGGAGAATGGTCAAAAGCCGCATTGGATAACCCGTGTAACTCATCCAGGCCATGTTTGTAATCTGGCAGACTTGTATAAGCTTTTCCCGGCTTCGGCTTAGTCGGAAACTGTAGTTCAGGGTCAAACGTATCTACTGGAAAACATGGTGTTTGTCGAAGATGGAAACACATGTACCTGAAAGACCAGTACGGTAAAGCACAAGAGACATTAACACCTTGACCTGCACCCTATACAACTTGCAAGATGGTCGAGTCCGTCATGTTTATGTGATACATGCGATAGAAAGGTACGGTGACCTCATAAATGCCAGTTACCCGTGTAATAAATATATTTCATACGAATAGTCAAAATAACAGTTAGGAATCGCACAATTAGATGTAACACTTGACAACTGACTGCCAAAATTGTACCCTACAAAGCACTGCTATTGTAACAAGCATTTCTAGCCCTTAAGCTAAAAGGTAGGATGATATGATCAAGGTAACGACGGGTAACAAACACTTCAAATAGGACAACCTAGAAAACCTGGCCAAGGGTGTGACATACACGATTTGACTCAAACAGCAAAATGGAAAAAAATCCAACAACCAAACAAATAAAGCATTTCTTCTTACCCTAATTTTACAAAAACACGTTAAACAATACTGGCAATTGCTGGAAAATCTATCGTTTGTATCTTTCCCCTTACTCACGCCTAATATCCCAAGATAATAGTTATCGCATACCTGATTCTAATACTCGACAAGGCACTTCGAGGCAGTTATCTCTCCTTCATAAAGATAGGGAGGGACTTCATGTCGCGTGTAGTGTATCAAAAAAGATGGCTTATCACTCATGAGCAAAAATAACCTAATTAGTAAATTGGCAGATGCTGATATATGGAGAGTTTTCTCGCTGTTCATTGGATGTATGTTATGCCAAAAGAGAGCACCAGTGAGAAAGGGCAACGATAGGTATCGTTTCGGAAGGTATCATATAAAACTTATAAATACAGCTGAAAAACAAATCAAACTGTTATTTCACATAAAGCACAAGAGGAACGCATCAAAGGGTCTACAACTATAATTCAGTGCTTAGGTAGGAAGGGAAGTCGACCTGTTGGTGTGTATTTGAAATATCTGATACAAAGCTACATGTGCTGGAAAACTCTACAACTCCTTCTAGAAGCCATCGATCACACTGGGGAACAAACCCTCTATCATAAATGCAGATGCATCCTCCTGGAGTCCGTTTTCATACTTTTACGTTTGGAATACATAGTTTTAGATCGGCGGGAGATGAACCTTTTGACGTCACGCGGTAAATCAGTCCACGCAAAAGTCGACGTATTTGCAGTAGATTAAATAGCCCTGGATTGGTATTATTATCAAGAAAGTAAAGTAGTAATTCTTCCTTACGGATCCTTATTAGAAATCTGGTTAAGTACACTGGTACTACAGCCTATTGGTCCAGTTGCTACAAACTCATCTATGGATGCCAGGTCAAATCTACTGCACACTATTTTATGAGAGCAAATCACATCAAGTTGCTTTAGTCAAAATCTGACAACTTCGATTAGCAAGTTTCCACGTTTAAAATTAGTATTTCTAAAATACTTGTAACGTAGTATCGTTAGAAAAGTTTGGAATGAAAATTTTCGGCAAGTAAAAGGTTGATCATTATTCTCGACGTTGTAAATACGCGCATATGCAAATCTGCGTTGGTACACAGTAAAAAAAGGATTGTGCACCTATCACTCACCTGAAAAACAAGAAGACGGAGATCATCAGTGCTATAACTGCTATGGGCCCGAGGATGGCTGTCAAGATAATCAGGAAGATGCGCCTTTTTCCTAAATAGGTCCCCGTCATGGCAGAGCCACTTCTGCCCCCAAAACGTGCTAAATCAAAACAGGAAGAGATGAAGTTATCAAATATTTCATAAAATCAAATCGCATCTGTATTATAGTACTAACTGCTTTGTAAATAGAGCTTGCATCCCACACTCATGCCATTTTCTTCCAATAGTGGTCCCGTCATGCAGAAGTGCATAGAAGCTTCAGCAAAGTATCCCGCTCCTCATGGGCAGACCATACTTCCTCAAGGGAGTTAAAGAATACAAACCTTCGAACTTTGTTGTCAACGTAGAGTAGCTGAGGACACTGCTAGACACTCCCAAAGTCGAGACTCCTGTTTGATTGGTTTGGGGTCCGATCACTAGCCAGGACAGGGCGTTTGTATGGAGCTCCAGTTACCAATTTGAGCTAAAGGGCTCAACCAAAACCTTGTCGCGGTAAGCTTGTCAGCGAAAGGGTGCTACGTATAGTTTGCCATGTTATGCCAAATAACTATAGCAATGATCATGTGATAATAAAGTAATTATAACTGAAATATAATTATCAAATAATCAAATAATTATCAAACTTATGTGTCACCATCATATAGTCATTACCAATAAAGTAATCTCAACACTATAATCATATAAGCACGAAATTCTTTCTATCTTATACATAACTTTCTCTACGCATTCACAAACATCTTAAAAGATCCTCCGTTTGCAGACACTCTTTGGATGGTTTGCCAATTTGATCATAGATACACCTGGATGAGTGAATATGTCCATTTTGAAGATATTGACTTCAGTTTTAAAGGCATTCTTTTCACAACTTTTTTAATTGGCTTTTTTTTAATGACTTTTAGGGTGTGTCCAGCTGCAGAAATGGTCATTGCGATTTTCAAATTGATATGATGCAGTGAATTCTGTTTCTCAAGATACGTTAATTTGCGAAAATGTTTGTCAATCAGAAAGTGAAGACACGAGTAGGAAGAGGTATTGAGAATGAGCTTCTGGACGGGGGCTCTGAAAAAATTAATCGTCATTCTGAAGACAGCATCAAGTAAATACAAATGTAAAAAATCACCAAGGCGAAGTTGTTATGTCTTACTTCACCAGCCACCATGATGACGATGAAGACGATGATAATAATGATGATGATGATGATGATGATGATGATGATGATGATGATGATGATGATAATAATAATGATGATGATGATGATGAT
>JAAAKL020011970.1:0-13339 GCA_010016065.2 Carybdea cf. marsupialis auct. non (Linnaeus, 1758)
CACATGGAACATAGCACATGGGATACAGCACATGGAACATAGCACATGGGATACAGCACATGGAACATAGCACATGGGATACAGCACATGGAACATAGCACATGGGATACAGCACATGGAACATAGCACATGGGATACAGCACATGGAACATAGCACATGGGATACAGCACATGGAACATAGCACATGGAATACAGCACATGGAACATAGCACATGGGATACAGCACATGGAACATAGCACATGGGCTATTTGGAAGTGTGAAAATGGGTATTTTTTGTATATGTAAGCGGAAACGTGACCATGAACCATTAGAATCTTCTCATAACCAGCGCTACCAGCACAGGCAGCTTGATGCCCCGTGCTGGTAGCGCTGGCGCAAAGTGCACGAGTGACTCCCTTTCAAAGTGCTTTTATAGGTCTCTGCCTACAAGTTTACATTGATGACTGCAAATGAAAAATATACCACAAAGTTACAAAAACTTGTACTTCTGCTCATTATAAAGCAAGTGCATGCTTTGCATTTATAAGTGTTTTAAAAATATATAATAACATTACACTGCATGCTCATTTCCGTAGAAAAAATTTGCTATAAAAATAAGAGCTTGTGTATAAGAAAATACTACGCGGAATTTATCTCCATATTAGTCTTTCTCTGTTTGAGTACACAGCAAACAGTAGGACTGCATTGAAGGGTGAGCGAAGGGCTGATAGCAAGTACCTCGAGTATCTTAAGTACCCCAAGCTGGCTACGCCAAGCATTTTAAATTAACGATCGCTTCGCCACTCATTATAAGTTAACGACTCCTTACCATCGTTTTTCCCCGAAAAAGAAGAACTTGGTCCTTTGGATTCCCGGATGAGAATGCAAACGTACAAAGCGCATGTGCACTTTTATCTTCCCAAGCTGTTAATAATTTATACAGGCCTGTAGAGGGAACAAAAAAAGTAAAATTGTTGTAGAAAACTACAAAATACTATATTCCTCGAAAAGATAGCTATCCAAGAGGCAAGAACATGATATTCAAACGACTCATACACTTCCAAAACTCTTCTTAACGCATTCAATTAGAGACTTAAGGGCCAAAGTAGTCGTACCAGTGCTATGAAAATCTCGAGTTCACGTACTGTTGTGTCACGCTCACAAAATTTACGTGCTGTTCACTTATTTTGTTTAATCTCACTTGGTTTCAGTAGCTATGGCTACCATTTCTTTGCGGTTGTACACCAGTACTTAATTATTACTGATTATTTGACTACCTTTCGAATAAACACCCCTAGGGCAATAGATTGAACTACTTTTCTAACCAAAAAAGAGGCCAGTCTTGGTTATCTGCTTACATAATTCAAAATGTTTTTAACATAAGACGCCGTCGCATTGCTGCTCGTTGCGATGATAAAATGCCTGATCTGAAAAGGCTAAGGACAGAAAGAGTTTGCGATAAAAATCGTCGGACGAAAAGAAGAAACAATTTTTATTTTTCGTCGCGCGAATTATTTCGCTGCAGCGATGAAGAAAATCCTAACTGCACATGTATAACCACGATTGCTGCAGCGATCGTCATAACAAATCGTCTAGTGGTGATGTGGCTTTACGGTAAGGTTTGGGCAGTGTAACGGGGGCCACATTTAATTTTTGGATTCCTCCCTGGTCATTCGAGCATGTACCCTTTTCCCCGAGATTTTAACCCATTGTTTAAAATGCGGAATTTTATCCTACATTATCCAATCCAATCGTGGTCCGCCTATAGACTCGGGGGTAGAACAATATTCTAGCCCAGGAGGTGTAAATCTGTAATTAAAAACCCCTTAGACATGAGCAAAAGACCATTACAAGTCCACAAGATGGCCTGAACATCTATTCTTGAAATCTAATTGACATAATCTGTCTTATGCTGCCTCCCATCTAACTCGCTTGCATCGCCTTCTTCAAAACCTCAAGATTCGTTAAAGATAGTACATTCTCTACAGGTTTAATTTGTTTCACATTCCAACAGAATAAAAATGTCCAATATAGCAATTATGTCCATTGTCGTAGATCTCTGTTAACCAACAATATCGACCAGGGCTCCCTTTTAGAAAACATCATCGATAAATTTAACATACGGTGTGATTCCCTCTTTCTCTTACTGAATACCATATGATGTAGGAAGAGTCATTTTGAATTTGATGAAAGAGATGAATGGCACCTGGAACACATAGTGTTTTTCATAGATATCTATTCGTCAAATCACATGTAAGTACAACGGTGCAAGAGTCCCAGGCAGCAAACCCGAGCAATCGGGTAGGAAAAAAGGTTGAAAGTTAACCTTTTTAATCGTCAATGTTGTTAAATTTCGAAAACAGAGTACTTTTCAAAACACAAATTCACGCTTTTAGAAAAAACATGTTGTTTCAATATAATTTGGCGAATCTTAATTAAAAAGATCACCCTAAATAAAAACATACAAGGTATTTCTTTGGACTCCATTATCTGCTACACGTGGCTTTATGAGTAGCCAACATGTGCATCAAAACCATTGATCTCTAAAAAAGACTGGATCGAGCTTCTCATTGTTTCCAATGGCGAAAAAGTGTAGTCACGAGTACTGGTCCCCATTAGTTAAAATAGCGCTGGAAAGTCCGCCATGTTGCGTCACATTGTTTACACGCTTTGTGTGATGGGGACTGAAATGGCGTCCAAAGTCTGACCTCATATTCAGACGGAAGATGCTCGATGCAGTGATTTTTAGAGATTAGTGATTAAAACTAGCAACTTTGTTATCAACTGAAACTTACTTTCAGGAAACAATATTCTGCAACACCAAATACATACCTTCAGGTTTCAACTTTTCCAAGAACCATTTTCTGGCAAAAGAAGTACACAAGGAGTGAAAACACTATGCTATATCTAATGATATCCAGCACTCAGTGTCCTTACATGACAATGATTGTCTGTACGTCCTTGTATACGTTTGATAAGTTTAAGCGTTTCAAGGCGGTAGATGTAAATCAGAACGAAAAATATAATTCTGGAAGGCTCTCACAGACAAAAGTGAAACCTATTTCTCAATCAACGTGGTATCTACACCTCTCCACCTCCCCCCATCATTATCACTCTAAACCACGATAACTCCCATCATCACCACCAAACTGCCTTTCACCTAAACAACCATGCAGCCAATGCCACGCTCACGATAACATGCGACGATAAAATACTTCCAACACTGGCTCAACCTAGATACCTCGGAGTGACTCTGGATAGATCCCTTACATACCGGGCGCACCTAGATAACGCCGCAAAAAACTCAAATCAAGAGTAGCCATTATCAGAAAACTGACGGGGACTGGTTGGGGAGCATCACAGGATGTCCTCAGAACCTCTGCACTCACTGCTGTGCTATAATGTGGCGGAGTATGCTGCACCGGTCTGGGCGAGGAGTGTCCACACCACCAAGGCGGCCACCCAACTAAACGAAGTCATGAGACTAACATCTGGAGCAATAAAATCAATCCCATTGAACTGGCTACCACCCATGTGCAACATTGCACCGCCCGCAGTGCGCAGAGAACACGCTAATCAAAATATGTTCAGGAGAATAGACTTACTACCTCGTCAGACTCCAATAATAAAAAATAATGGCACAGGCTCCTGACAGTTGCAGACTGGTCTCCAGACGGCCCTTTTGTAAATCCATAAAGGTGGAATACTCATGCGACGCCCACTGGATGGAGACATGGGATAACAATACCCCAATAAACGGTAACCTTATCACGGATCCAACAGTAAAGTGGCCGGGGTTCTCACGCACAAATAGGAAACAGTGGACCGCAGCCAACCGTGGCAAGCACGCACGGTAGGACACAGCAGAACTTGCACAGGTGGGGGCGGTGGAGACGCAGGAGTGCCCAAAATGCGGCCACACGCCCCATGATACAGACCACCTGGTCATACATTGCTCCTACACTGCAATAGAGGGAGGAAATGCAGCAGTGCTTGAGTGTGGAGCTGCCTATAAGAGATGGCTGAAGGAGTCGCGGATTGAGGTGTGATCACCATACGAAACTACTACTTCCACCAAACTAGGAAAATGCCCCCATCTGCCTCCCGTTAGTTACCCTTAAGCCTTACACCCATTTGATCAATGCTATAATATTTTACTAACGCCATAGCCCATTACCGATTTCTAAAATTTTAAAAGACGCTCGTCGCCTGAACAGTTCCTGCCTAATGATACTGCCATGATAGGGTAACTGCACTACAAGTGATTCTTTTACATGTATAACTTCCTCTTCCTAATACTTCCTACCAATCAAATACTATCAAATAAAAACACACGAATCTTAACCACTCCGTGTTTATTCTTAGCCTATCAAATTCATTTACTGTAAATAAGCGTTCTGTGATTGCTCTGAAACTTGTATCAATTAGAAAGCATGTAAAGTAAGAATGAGTGACGGAGGAACTGCGAGGGAGATCACAGTTCCTCCAATAGATAAAAGTGAAAAATATACGTGTGTGTGCTGAAACGGGGTTACTCTACTCTGCGCTGGTTGTGACAGCTACGTTACAATACTTAATACTTAAATAGAGCTTATCACGTTGTCTCTTAGCGATTACAGTAAGTCAGTTTCAAAAAACATACAAACAAAAAACCAATACCTACAATGATATGTGTAAAAGACGTCTTAAACAAATGCGTCCTAAAAATTAAGGGGTTTAAATTCTTTCCCTGTATTTGCCTTTTTAACATGTTAAACTAGAGTGTTCGATATTCACTCCTGAGCGACTGCTTTAGACGAGTTCGGGCAGTCACACTAGATAAAAACTTCTTGTTGACGAAGTTGCTTTACTACTTGTAGAAGCAGTAAAAGTTTGTGTACGAAACCTTTTTGGTGCCCCCTCTCCTCTACAAAACTTTCTGATGGTTACTCCCCTGCTAGGTTGCGAGTAATGGAAATCCTGTTTACTTTTCTTGAATACACGTAAAGAACTGAGCAAGTTGTTTGAGAAAAGATACAATGCCTGATAAGCATTTTGCAGGTGCTGGTGGCATGGGTTCTACTCAGAAGAAGAGTGTGAGAAGCACGTGACGTTTCATTGTGACAATAGCTGTGTCCAATTCGAAACCGGTTTATATGAGCAAGAGAAGTGCATCAAATTTGACACGGTTCTTGAAAAGATCTGTAACGGACGATGATTCAATTAAGAAGTTCGTACAATGTGCTTGAAGTTCGAGGCATTTTGTAACAGGGAGATTGTCATGAAATTTCTTTAGTATATTCTTGTTATTTTGTTATTATAGTTCTTGAAATGTTTAATTGACTTTCATAACGATAGGTCTGTCTTCAGTTCCTTACTATGCTGCACATCAATGAATTGGAATCCCTTTTTACATGTTCTGTTGATAATACTAGCGCGTCAGATAAGATTTCTAGTGGTACTTACGTACGACCAAGTAAAAAGTCAATATCATTAAACCCAATCCGATTGCAATTGTAACCAATAGTAAACTAACACGAATCTACCTACACCAACCAGATTCTTCACTAACCAATCACCCCCCACTTCCTGTCTTATCTGTAGTTTGATTGTCTGTGATAGTTTAGTATAAATGTTCCGTGCACTGTAATATATATGTGTGTGTCTGTGGTAGACCTCTGAGATCTATGAGCGCTGTCATAGGTCTCAGATAAATATCTTGAAACCATGCCGAACTTACTCAAGGCGATGAAAACACGCATCTTACAAATCTACCCTATACATAACATCTCACTTTGGAAACCATCACATTTCGACAACTAAACCGAAAAGGAAACAAATCGAAGTTATCCGTTTCACGTCTCAACAGCAGGTCTATGCCAAACACATTTTCGCCATAGAGAAAAGCTAGTCGATGTTATGTGTACATGGCCTAACCTTGGTGCTTTTGAGCGAGCCATGCTGCTATATGCTACATACAAATAGCTGTATGCCAATCTCTCACCGTACCTTCGGATAAGAAGGAGGTAAATGTAAATAACTGTATAGTACGCATTGTTTGGAAAAATGAGAAATAGGGCGACATACTTTCATGTTGCCACATCCATGGCTCCCGACAGTTTACACATAGAAGGCATCCTCCGCCAATGAATACTAAAATAACTACAAGTATGCTCTGCCTCTCCTGCTCCAGACTGCATTAAATCATTACGAAGGACATCCTGTTTTATGATGATAGCTTATGATAATTGATTGAAAACTCTTTTATTTACCGTTAAGGTCTTACTATCCCTACCTACAGACTAGATTCTACGATGGCTCGCTATTGAAAGAAACTGAGAAAAGGTCTCGACGGAAATGGTTACGGACTATCTAATATATACCCATTAGATAAACGACATTTTCACCTTTGGGAGGGAATTGGCCTCCAGTTTGAACACCACTTCCTGACACTAAAATGAAATCATCTCCTACTTCATGATTATATATCTTAACATGTAAAAGTAGATACGTACATATAAGGCCCTGGCAGATTCCCAAGTGCATGGAAGCAAAGGCAAGTATCCTCGACGATGACGGGACCTCCAATCTAAAGAAAATAGGAAAAGCTATAGAATCGAAGTACTACTGGCAATAGGGACACTATATAGGACTTGAAAGTACAATCATTTGTGGCTGGGTAAGTAGCCTAATCACTTCAGTGAAGGGGATATAATGGAAAAGTCTCTTCAGACATCTTCATTGCTACTCCTGCTATCTTTAACTCAATGGATTGTGTTCATTGGTTTTGCATTTAGGTTACAGTTTTTCAATAATTATATTTAATACGCTTGTACTATAAGAGGGCAGTATGCTTCTTATAGGATTTTAAAACTTTTATTTTATAATTGGACTCTGCATCTTTTGTTTTGATGACCTTACGTATATACATATATAGACATATACATGCATTTAACACCCACCTGGCAAAAGGAGGGTGAAGAACCGTCATACCGCATTGAAGTTTTCCAAACAAAATTATCTGAATCCCTGGTTCGACCATAACTCAAATCAGACCTAACCAGGGAGCATGATTATAGAGTCCATGCTGGGATAAACAATATTCTGGACATGGTAACAGCAGATACTGGTGCACGTATAAGCGTCTGTGCGCTAGCCAGACTAAGTAATCGGTTCTGTCGAAGAAAATGACACAATCGACAAAGCCATATAACGTTATCGTCATCCTAGTGTATGGTGAGTCACGATGCACTGTAACATTTGGATCTACTTCAGTATCTGTCATGGCACGATCTAGGGTAACTGACACTCTGGGTTTACAACGGTGTACTAGCACCCAAAACAGATGGATCAATTCAATGACATTAAATGCCCAGAATGTCAACAAACCACTTCTATCCACGAACCACCCTATTTTTCGCAATGAAGAAGTCAAAGCAAATCGTTTTGGTAAGAATATGTTCTCAAAATTGTACTCCAGCTCAGCATCTTGGTAGCTGGAATTAGAACCAACGTCGAGGTACCTGACCGTGCAAAAGGCAAGCTTTACCATTTCAAGCGTCTCACAATGGGCCTCAAACCATCGCACGGAGACTAGCATTCTGCTTTGAAACCTCTGTTTACACACATTCCAGATGCTTGTATTATACATGATGATCTGATCGTTGCTTCAGAGAACGTGGATAAAAACGTAAAGGCCATACCATAGGCCATGCAAACAATCTCTGATGGCGGGGCAACTTTAAACCCGTCAAAGTGTATCATCAGAAAAACATAGCAGCCATTTTGGGGGATGATATTGGAGCTGACAGAGTTCGCCAAGACCCTTCAAAAGAAGAAGCGCCAGAGTATATTAATTCGCCTGCGAAAAAAGAAGAATTAATCAGCTTTCTTTTTATGGTGCAGTCCAAAAGTTACTTTATACACAATTTCACTTAGAAATCTAGCTGTCTTCGAGAACGTACAAAAGGAAAAGTTCGTTTTGGATGGCACCCCAAATATCAGCAACGCTTTGATAACCTGATCAATTCCTTCAAAGAAGATGCTTTGTTACGACACTTCGACATGGCAAAGCCGATTTTGGTTTTCACGGATGCAAACAGCACTGTCTTTGGAGCTATGTTGGCTCAACGTGCAACACTAACCGATGCAAAGCCTTTAGCGTTTTCATAGAGAACTACGAATGGAGAAGTGTCACATCACCCACAGTTAGACCTTGCAGCCATGGATGTAGATATCGGGCTAAAGAAAGTTCGTCAACACCCTGTACGAGCAATTGACACCACACGACACCATCCGACCACAAGCCTTTGTGCACAATTTTCAAAGAAAATCGAAAGGGTTCCAAACGCTCTGAACAGCTTACAGTGCAGCAACAAGACATCCAACATAACGTGGAAAACCAAAAAGGAAAGCTTAGCCGGACAGATTTCATATCTAGCCGTGGCAAACTGTTCAAGTACCGTCCTGAGATTGAACAGGTTGAAACAAATGCCATTGATAGTATAGATTTACACACAATAGCATTAACTACTAGCAAAGAAGGGTTGAACCTATCAAACAGAGGAAATCCAAAGTCTGCTCTTGCATCAAAGGTTTGAACCACAAGCTGATGTCAAAATTGATCATAATAACAGCTGTACTATTGTTGAAAGATAGAATAGTGCTTAAAACAAATTATTCGTGGTACAGAACTTGATACAAGCAAAAACAATGTGTTCATTTGACAACTGAAAGCTTTTTTGTGCCGCCTTTCTTCAGAGTTGTACACGGCAACTGTGCAAATGAATTTCAATCAAGATATAATAGCTGGACGAAATGCATGAATATTAGAATAAAGAAATACATTCCAACAGAAATATAAAGTAACAAAGAAAAACATACGGAAGAATGCACAAGGCTAAAATAGTCGTGTTTTAAATACAAATTTCTTTCGTCTGCACAAATCGGGGTCGAATTGTGTAATGAATACTGCCTCCAAAATTCGGAGATGGAGACTGGACCTAGCACGAGCTAAAACCGAGAAACAAGAATTGTTGTAATTATCGGCGCAGGAACTATTCAAAAGAAGATGTTTGCCAATAGCTGAATCGACATCGACCTTCCGACCCGAGCCTTGCCTACAGGAACATAAAGGAGGGCGTGATTTGCGTCTTATCGCTGAGGGTAAATGTTGACCAATGCGATAAGAAAGGAAACATCTACTAACAGCATTACCAATTTGCTTAGCGTAAACGGCGGAGATAGTCCCTAGCCACGGCAAGCGGAGATATACCGGACAGCGGGTCGGACGCATGAAGGGTTCAGGTCTGCTCTTACTAGTCAGAAGAATAATGTTACGCTCAACAATATACTTAAGGTAACCACTATCTTTGGATAAATTACGTATTATCGAGCTCGTCGCAAACTTTCAATTCCGTTGTGGTTTGCAGTACGTTGGTGGCACGTCTTAAAGGCTGAGTGAGCGCATCGCTCAACATGTACCCTCAGCGATAAGACACAATTCACGCCCTTTGCGTTCACAGCCTTTACGTTCCTGTAGGAAAGGCTCGGGTCGCAAGATCGATGTCGACCAGGCAGGAAAGGTCCTAACAGTGTTACGTCATATGTATGGCAATCAAATGACACAGATATCCGACGACGGCCCACCTTTCAATTCCAAAGCCATGGGAGAGGTCACTATGAAACGTTCTATTGAAATACAACACATGCCACTACTTCATCCGTCATAAAACCCGCCAGAGACGTTCATGAAACCTCAGGGAAAGACAATGAACATTGCCCATTTCTCCAAAGACCTTTCGGGACATACCTCGCTCAGTGACAGGATTATCACCGGACACTACGATGTTTCAAGACGGACAGAAAGGTTTGTTCCCGAGAGTAGTTGCAAGAAATGTAGGAGCTGAAAGAAAGAGAGACTCACTGATAATGCAACAGAAGAAGGAGCAGATTCCGTTCCAGTATGGAAGTATCAGTAGGAGACATTGTTATGATGCAGAATAATAACAAACATAGCAACTTTGAGGCAACATTCATCCCAAGACCTTGCAACGTAGTGGACGTGACAGCCTGGACGAATTCTGGTACTTTGACAGTATCGAAATTGGGCGAGTAACCAATGACATCCTGACGATGTACGTATATTTTGGGGAGATTTTCCGGCAGATCATCGAGTTGTATCCCCGCGTCAAACAGCAGGTACTGCAGCAACAATTTGACAAAATAAATGCTGGAGAGCACACTATCTGTTTCAGCAAATCCAATTCAACTATATTAAGGATGGGGATATAGCGTCCTCAGACTGTACAAACTATTTTGTTGTTGTTCATGTTGTGACCTGATATTCTTTGTTCTAGATACACAATCTATATACTGTACACATTGGGTCTTAGTAACCTACTAGTAGCTTAATACAGTACTACATCAAGTGCCACGTCTGTTCTTTTCATACATAATAGCTATCCATTGCTGCTGCAAACGAAAAGTTGTTACAAGTCTTCAAGTCTGATACATCTGTATACTTCAGTTTTTGAAAAATTGTACTGTTACATTATGCCGAACGGGTGTTTTGACATCTTCGTGATTCTGCGAGCATATAAAACACTATCATTGGCAGTCCACTCTGTTGTACACAATAATCATCAATAGTAATTAACATAAAGAAATATGCATCTTCTCTGTTTTAAATTAGGTAGCTGCACGTCCGTTCTCTATCAACAGTCCAACATGTTTTTGCTGATCATTTACATCTACTGTGTTTGTTCCCTATATTTAAAGTTGATTGGCTACGTATACATAGCTGTGTTGTATCTCCTAGTTATGAATTGAGAATGTAATATAAATGTAGTCATGCAAATTGTTGCAGCACCTCTATCAGATTAAGTTTTCAGTTATCTGTACGATTTGGTCTAATCGGTTTGGCGTGAATCAAGTGACTTTCCTTCATCTGAACTCATGAAGGATGATGAACTCAGTAACATTTCAATATCTAATGAAATTCACCCTTCTTTTTTACCCAAAACATACAGACAACACCCACCACACCTATATGTCTCTACTCTAAGACACCTTCAGAAACGTACTGTGTGACGGTAACTGTAACAGAGCTATCAACCATACAGTTTCCAACTTCATAGTTGGTTTTTTTGTGGTTAGTACTAACCTTTTCTGCAGCTATTTTACATTTTTCTCTGCTGATGTCATCAGGCTCACCTTGAAATTCTGGTACTAAAGTTTGGAGAAAGAGAGAGAGCAAGTATCAAAATAATGTTCTGCAGACTTTGGGGTCCTGGGAGATGTAAACAGGGGAACCAATGTATGTTGAAGCAAAAAAAACATGGAAGATTTCCTACTTCTTAAAGAGGGTCATTTGCTACTCTAAATATAAAGTAGAATTTGTTATTGATGATTACAAAGCCAATGAAGCATCCACGTAATTGGTTATTTATTGGGAAGAGTCTGGGGTCGGCAGGTAGTGTGATCAAGTGTGATCTTTCAATTATGGAACTGTGCCTAAAACAGTTGTAGGTTTGAAGTTTTGAGAAAGGGGTCACTGCCAAAGTTAAAGCTTACCATCCAGGGTTCCATGGGAAAATTCACAAAATTCATTCTGACAATTTTGATATACTTGAGTGGGATGAGGAACATAATAAAGTTGTTAGGTGTAAACCCATTGTGTCATTAAGAGGGACCAAATTGCTCAAAGATAGCCCAGTGTGAGCCAGGATTGGAGATTCCAATTTCAGTGAAAAGAATGAGTGTCCACCTTGTTGCAAAAGATAAAAACTGTAATGTTTGTAATTACATCACCTCTAGCTCAAAATTCCCGGGCCGTCAAAATACTTGAGTCTACCAAATACGCTGTGGTCCACTGGATTGTAACTCAAAGGGAGTGGTATACTTATTTGAATGCAAGACTTGCAAGCTCCAATATGTTGGGAAAACTTTTGGACCAGGTTCAACAAATATAAACTGTAATATCAGAACTTTATTAGAAACAACTCCAGCAAAACAAGGTTGTACCACAGAGTAGATTGTTTGAGCATTTCCATCATGAAAACCATAAGGGTATGTAGGATTGGGGATTTAAACTCAAAGATAATGCAAACACAAAAATATATTTATGCCAAAAAAAATCTTTCTGGCAGTACAAACTGAACACCTTTAGACCCAATGGGCTGAATGAAAGGAAGGTACCAACCACTTAAAAATAATTTAGGAAGGACAACATACTTTGCAACTTTCCAACCAATAATGCTGGGGAGTGGCACCAAAAGCTGGTCTTGGTACGTCTGCAGTTGGGCCCAACCACCCTTTGTCATGTGGGTCACCCTTGCAGCATTTGCCACTTCCTTAACGGGGGGTGAGGCCTTGATGGCCCTATCACCCTCCCCACACTGGTGGGTTTCTCAAGACAGCCCTCTGCATTCATCACCTCAGCCTGACACAACCCCTCCATATTAGGTTTCTCGTGATGAGGCTGGCTTGGGATGTTTACTCTCCAAATTTAGCAAGAAACACATTGAAAATAATGAAAAGCTTTAAGAATCAGCAAAAATAATAACTATCATACAATTTAAACTGGATTTGCCCCAGCAAGTTTATACACTGTTTCCTTCTTCAGGCTTTACCATTCTATTTTATGTATATACTGTATAATCTGAATTCTGTCCATAACATATATCATGTATCATACATTAAAAAAACAAAGAATACCATGAGCTCACAATATAGTAATTGTCAATAACTCCAAAAACTGAAATACTTTGGGCAATCAAAAAGAGTTTATAACGTACATTCTATCTTCTCTGAAGTGATATGCCACTGAGTTAAGTTTCCAAGGATCTGCCTAACCTAAAATGTAGATAATACATAAGGTTCAATGCTATATGAGGGGTTTTGCAGTCCTTGAAACTACTTTACAAGTGTTTGTATTTAACTTGGCTAGGTTTTTAAATATTAAGAGACCTGCCACAAGTTGAACTCATACCTTGACTTCCTTCTGGCACTAATGATTGTTGTATATACAGCAAAGATCAGAAATCAGTTAGAAACTTTAAAAAGCTCCAACATAGATCATCCTTCAGATTAAAAGAATACCATGGGAAAATGTTGTCAAAGCCAGTACTGGCATTGTTATGTTTATCACATACACAAATGCTTTACATGCATACCTCTTTCAACTTATTCTCATTTCCTGTAACAAAAACTAGTGTCCTTTTTGTTGCATTTGCCATTTGTAATGAAAAATACTTTACGCAAATCCCCTATAAGACTTCAAGCTTGCAATTCTGATAAAAAGGAAGGAAATATAACATGTATTTATATATAAATGCATAAACGATTAGTAGAAATAAACTAATATGCACAATAAGGAA
>JAAAKL020011971.1:1854-13339 GCA_010016065.2 Carybdea cf. marsupialis auct. non (Linnaeus, 1758)
CCACTTGTGCTCCCTTAAACAAATCTTTAGTCCCCACGTTGTCAGTCCGTGTCCAGGCTAGCTTCAAGCCTACTAGATACGCCTCGTCCTGTACGAGGTATACATCTGACCAACTACCCACTAACTAACATTTGCCTTTCCCATATCAGCTTCATCAACCTCCGTTCCACTTGTGCTCCCTTAAACAAATCTTTAGTCCCCACGTTGTCAGTCCGTGTCCAGGCTAGCTTCAAGCCTACTAGACACGCCTCGTCCTGTACGAGGTATATATCTGACCAACTAACCACTAACTAACATTTGCCTTTCCCTCATCACCTTCATCAATCTCCGTTTCTCTTGTGCTCTCTTAAACAAATCTTTATTCCCCATGTTGTCAGTCCGTATTCAGGCTAGCTTCAAGCCTCGCCTCGTCTTGTACGAGGTATACTAACGCATTCTCCGTAGCAACCACATTTCCGCTGTCCCTATTCCCGTATGTATGGACTCTATGACTCTTCTTCGTCAGAATCATAAAGCAAAACCATAAATGGGACCAAGGGGGACGCACTTCCATAGACCTCCCAGGGGGATACAGTTACATTGGCCCCCCGACGCTTTTCTTTCGCCTTTTCCTTTCAAAAAAATCCACAACATACACTTACAATAATCATAGGGATTCCCTTAAGGCATGAGTAAAATAGAATGAAGGCAGTCAAGTCTCCTTACAGCAAAACGACGAACCACAGGCCAGCTCAGCAACAGATCGATGAGAAGCATCTTAAAACATTATGCATATCAAACTTCAAGATATCTTAATCTTCATCAACGTAATAATAGAGACAGTTACATCGATCCACACTTCCTAACAACTTCTTCCGCTCAAGAAGAAAAGAAAAATCAGCATGAAATCACATGGTGACCTGGCTTCTGACTGTCTTACAAAAATGGCCTGGGTTTCAGTTATGATTAGGAACAGCTACTTCGCCCTTCCCGTCCTTTAAAGTCGAACACTTGAAAATTTGACTCTTATTTAATTATGTCTTTCATCAAATAGCAGGGTTCTAATGGCTTGCGTTTCCTCAGATCTGCTCTAGTTTCGCCTTAATAAAATGGTAGCATGCTAGAGAACTGTTCACAAAATGTAACTAAAAACCGCAAAATGTTAGTGTGAAATATCAGGGCCTTGCTCTTTCTTCCACTCTGTCATTCACCACTATCAGACGTCCTATACCCCTCAAGTGGAGAAAGAATATGACATAACTGGCCTTGCATCTCTCTAGGCATGACCAGCGCATTCATTTTGTAGAAAGTATGGTTTCTCGCCGACATATTTTCAACCTGCTGCAAAGATCTTCCATGTTTTCGCTGGTGGTACAAACATTACATGAAAAAAATATCATGGGGTTTACTTTATCACTGATCAAGGTTGACGACTAGGATTGGTTTCCTGTTTGTCTGAAAGTCCTTTGATGTACTAATAGTTTAATCCTGATCCCTAAAAAGATATTGCGTTAATATGCTTTGGGATGGGCCGCAAAGACTACTTTGTGTATGATCTGAAAAGCCAATAAGGTGAACCATGATCATGAGTTGGCCATTTCGGGTACCTTGGAGTGGGAACCATGACATGCGCACAATGGGGGAAGGCATGGCGTAGTACCATTAGCTAGAGCTATTAAGAAAATCAAACAGACTCTCAAATACCATCCGGAGCGTATAATATAGTGTATAGGATAAATCCCCTACATACAAATGCAAATATGGCGGGTATGACTGTGGCGTCCCATTGCTTGATGATAAAGTAATAAGAAGGGAAGTGTAAACTGATCTCATCTCGCCTTCTTGGGAAGGGGTGCACGAAGCCGATGCTTTAGAGCAAGTCCAATGGTGACCATTAATCATCACAATGACGCTACATTGAGAGTGGGAAAAACTAGAAGTAGACGGAGAAGGAGAAGTAGAAGTAGAAGGACAAGGACAAGGACACGGAGGAGAAGGAGAAGGAGAAGGCCACGGGCAAGGAGGAGAACGAAAAGGAGAAGGAGGAGACGGAGAAGGAGACGGAGAAGGAGAAAGAGACGGAGAAGGAGAAAGAGACGGAGAAGGAGAAAGAGACGGAGAAAAAAACAGAGAGTAGGAAAAAAGAAGAAGACAAAGGAGCCCTTCTTCTTTGGGAGCCTTCAGTCACAAACGATAAAGAAAATTCTCTTATATAGATGTGATTGCGCCGGATCAGAGACAACCTGCCACGACTCACTTGTGGCAATTGAAACTACAGTTTCTGGAAATATATTATACCAACAATTTAAAACAGGGCCCCGAACGATGATGAAGGATATGATAAATTGTTGATTCGTATTAGAATAGTCTTTATGGAGCGTGATACCGTCAAAACTAACCTTATAACACTGTCCAAATTAACTGCCGAGCATGCCTATGCCGTACCAAAACACTGCCTCAATATTGTTGAATTCCATGCACACTAAACCGGAGCTAGTTTTCGTCTTAACTATACAAATGGCGTGAGTCATTTGACCCTAACAATCTAGAATTCGCTTTCCTAACATTGGCTAAGCAGCATTATTGTATTATTCCCGACCTGGTCACCAAATCAAGAAACATGAGCCATCGTTAGAGTTGAATTAGGTTGGAAGAGGTCTGGTATTACTTCAGTAATCGGACTGTGATAACGAGATCAAGTGATTGAGCCTGAAAGCCACGACAAGATTGTTCTATTGGTATTGATGTGAAAATAACAGTATATAAAGGTCATCTTCAAGTCTTATACGGTCAATGATACATATCACTTCAAAATAAGCGATAAACTTTGAACGTTAAAGTGTACCCTTCTGTTAAAATAATAAAATAACAAGCGGAAGTGATCGAGTTTTTGGTGAGCAACTTACCTCTTGGTTTTCAAATGCCCTTAACACCGTACTTAGTACAACAGCCCTAGGAATTCGCGACGGCATTCGGCAGTGCCGTCGTAACTGCCGTGGACAAAAACAATAGTGAAGGCAAAAAATTGCCGAAGAAATTCTCACAACACTCTGAAAAAATCGTTCCGACTCAAGTTCGGTGTGACAGTCTGCCCATAAGTCGCAGTAGAAAACTTCTAAATTCATCAGGAATTCGATTTTTCAGTGCCAGGAACAATCTCTTGAATAAGAAAAAGAACTGCCATCGTGCGCCGTTGCTTCCGGATCCTGCGACGGCAATTTATCGCGGTCGAAGTTTCCGGTGGATTCCGAGAACTGGTACAACTTAGCACCAACAACGAAATACCCTCCAGTGAGAGGTCCTCGCTAAAATCTGCTATTAAAAAGTTAAATTTATCATTTTTTAAGTAAGTCAGTCATCGATTAGCAAATTTATCCTTCTGGTGCAAAACTGATTACTAAATAATGGCTACGTCTTTCTAGGTACGAAAATAAACCATTTCCAATACGGAGGATAACCGTCGCCCCATTCCTATACTCCTCCCCTTCCGTTGCAAGTATTTTTGTCGGATTTTCATCGCCTGATCTTCTCGCTCTAATGAGACACCTCCGTGAAATCAATATCGAAATCCTATTTTGGAGCCCACCTTATAAACTATTGCCTGCCACCTTTAAATGTTGAAGACTTAAAAACTCTTTCTTTCACTTTTAATCTGTCAAAATATCATTACGTTGATAATCAAAGTTTTGTTAGCTCTGGTCGAAATTTGCATTTGACAAATGGTAGTGTGGTCGAAAAATAACAAAAAAACGCTACCACAATCGGCTTTTTGGGTCAAATTTCCTACTTAAGCATATGCTCCTTGATCTCAGAGCAAGTCAATTCTATAATCCGTTTGTTATATCATGTACAATACAAATTGGCGAACTTGAACTGTTTACTGTTAAGTGGACTGTACGTTAAAAATTCCAAATCTGAAGACAGTTTTGAAAATGACACAAAATGTTGCTAAAATGTTGTGTTGATCAGTGTTGAGCAACGACCTTGATAGACACGATGTCCATATCTAATAAATTACTCAAATATAATCCACATATTTTTCATCATTTAGCTGTCAACGATATTATTAAAAATGTGCCAAACTTCGGTGCCATAAAATGTACCGCTGCAAAGTTGAAAACTGGAGAACGCCTCATCCCCCCACCTCCCATTCTTAATAGGGTGAACAAATCAATACACATCAGCAAATGTACATATTCGATTATACTCATTTGGGCGATTCCATGGGTGCATATTGCTGTAAGAATATCGGTGGGGGCAGAAGGATTAAACGAGGGACAAAAGGGTTAAACGTAGCCCAAAAGTGGGGGGATCAAGCAGCTTTTGTCCTTCCATCCTGAAAAGCGAGGAGACGAGTCCTCCGTCCCACCAGAATCTATGCCCATGGGTGATTCTTGGCTCAATACTAAATTAAATCACACAATACATCGGATAAAATTTCAAATTTGTAGAAGTTCACACTTTTGAGTCCCTGCCCTGACATGATCAGATGACAACACGCACACGTTCGTGTGCTCTTCGGTACCAGACGTTTTAGAGGGGATTACTTTTTTCAAAGAAAAGAAACAAATGGAATCAGTCAAATTTGACTAGACTGCAAATAAATCATGAAGCTTAATATGTTTAAAATGATTCATAAAGAATGAACAGCGTACTGGAAGTATAATACGTTGAGGTTGAGAGAGTAAGTCTGATAAACCCATGGAGGGAATGACAACTGAGGGCACCAGGGTAACGTTTGTTGGTAGAGCTACTTATGATTGATGATGCCATTCCCATTGATGAAGATAATGATGAGCAAGTTAATGATGATGTTAATGATGATCATAAAGTTGATAATGTTGATAATGAATAGGACGATGATGATTATGATAATGATGATGATGGTTGCGATGATGCCACTGGCGATGCTGCCGATAACGGCGATGACAATGATGCTGATAGTGACTATAATGGTGATGGTGATGATGATGACGATGACGATGACCATGGCAATGATGATGATGCAAGTAGTGAAGATGATGACGATGACGATGACTATGAGGTCGATGATAATAGCAATGATGATGATGACGGTAATGTTCTGCTACTGCTGCTGATGGTTGTGATGATGGTGATAATGATGATGACGCTCGTAGAGTGGAGATGATGATGAAGATGATGGTAGAGTCGTGTTGATGATAATGGCAATGATGATGACGACGGCAATGTTGCTGCTACTGCTATTGATGGTGGTAGTGGTGGTGGCGACGATGATGACGATGATGACGATGTGAATGATGGTGATGATGATGATGGTGATGACGATGATGATGATGATGGTGGTGGTGATGGTGGTGGTGATGATGGTTAAGTCGCGATAATGATGGTAATAAACATCATGATGATGGTGATGATGATGATGATAATGATGATGATGATGATGATGATAATGGTTATGATGATGATGATGATGACGACGACGACGACGACGGTGACGACGACGATGATGATCATGATGATGATGATAGTGATGATGGTGATGATGGTTAAGTCGCGATAGTGATGGTAATAAACATGATGATGATGATGATGATGACGATGATGATGAGGAGGATGATAATGATGTTGATGAGGATGATGATGATGATGATGTTGATGACGATGATGATGATGATGATGATGATGATGATGATGATGATGATGATGATGATGATGATGATGATGATGATGATGATGAAGATGATGATGATGACGATGACGATGACAATAACAATGGTAGTAAACTTTACGTTCTACACATATCTTACAGAACGTATTTGCCGGCATTAATGAAAAGGTAAGAAGAAATCGAGTTGATGTACCTTCTGGGCGTCCACCTTTAGTTCAAGTTGATGAACTTGTTCTTCTAGATTGTCCCTTTCATCTCTTAGATTGTGTAGTTTCTCTTCTGCCCGGCTTTTTACGGATATGATGATACCTGTTAAAAGATCAAATAGATAAATATGTATACATATATAAAAATATAATACTTAATGCAAAATAATATAGACTTACAACAGTAGTTATCGTCACACTAACGAGGACCAACGAGCACGGCCGCCAAACTAAGGGTGCTAAGATGAAACGGTAAAAAACTCCAGATACCTCCGTTCCTGGATAACGACGAAGGCGAGAAAAGCATGGTACAAGATGAGGCATATCTAGCAGGCTTTGAGCTTCACCGGACACACGTGATAATATTCACTGACTGTTTCTTTTTATGTATATTCATATATAGGAATGGGGGAGCATGGGGTAATGTTCCTTTTGCCACCCACCAGATCTCACGAATCTCAATAATACATGCACATATCTTTATAAACTCCCATAAAAAATAGCACTTGTTGCAAATTATTGTTCATCAATAGGCGTAAAAGTCCCCTCCGACAGGCAGCTCTCTTACAGGGCGCTCGCCAATGGGCTGCTCTTCTACAGGCTACTTTTCTACCGGCTGCTCTCTTACAGGCCGCTCTCCAACAGGCTGCTCTCCAACAGTCTGCTCTCCGACAGGCTGCTTTCCTACAGGCTGCTTTCCTACAGGCTGGTCTCTTAAAGGCTTCCCTCTTACAGGCTTCTCTCTTACAGGCTCCTCTCCGAAAGTCTTCTCTCCGACACGCTGCCTTCTTACAGGCTGCTTTCCTACAGGCTGCTTTCCTACAGGCTGCTTTCCTACAGGCTGATTTCCTACAGGCGGATTTCCTACAGCCTGCTCTCTTACAGGCTGCTCTCCGACAGACTGCTCTCTTACAGTGTGCTCTCCGGCAGGCTGCTTTCCTACAGGCTGCTCTCTTACAGGCTGCTCTCCGACAGGCTGCGCCCCTGATGTTTGGGTCTCTATAAGGATGATTGTCTTGTAGTATGAATACATGATTTCAAGTACCTAAGCACAACGTAACTTACCTGAGCGTCTACGAAAGCTCCTTCCCAGGCCGTGCAAAGCAATTAACGGTTTTATAGCATGTATAGGATCATCTGATTAAAATGCATTTCAGCTTAATCGTATAGCCAGAACTCAAAAATTTGATATTCAGTACAAAATGCTGATAACGAATGAGGCTGCAGAGTAACTATCTACCAGGCCTCGTTCAAAGTTTGTTTCATAACATTGGAAATGCACTGTTACCAACCATGCTCCAAACGTGCGACTTTGGAAGCAACGAAAACGCCCTCAAAAGACTAAACCAATCAGATCACTTTATAGCCTCTTTCCATTTCAGAGCACACATGGTAATCAATGAAGCGACGAGGTCCTGGTAATGATGTTTCAATGTGCGTTATGTAAATGTAGCTCTCTATTTTAATTGGCTCATTGCTAGCCACAATGGTTTGACATCAGTTCCTATCTGGTCGGAAAGCTACAGAAGTTTGCAGCTAGGCTACATGTAGCTGGTAATGCATACCACGTTAGGCTACATCGTAACGCGCTGTAGGTAGACTACGACCGTGTAGCTGCGTGTGTAATAAGCTTAATCTTACAGTGTGTGGATCAGTATTGAAGGAGGTACGATTAGTGCACGATAACAAACTTACCATTGATAACTCTTGTGATACGCCAAAGACGAAGAAGTATTATAAATTCTACGCCATCTTTGATAGGATCATCTCGACTACAAAAAGTAATATAAAAAAGCTCGTAAACATCATCTTACAAAACAGTGACTAAATAAATCAATACAGTTGGCTCACGAACATTTGTGAGACAGATAAGGGTAGTGGCATGGATAGTAGTCTTTCATTGAGGTAAACAACAAACATTAGTCTTGTCTTGAGAACTCCACTCAGGAATAGGGTGTACAAGCCCAGAGTTAAAAAATTTCTTAACTGTCTCTAGCTAAAACCAATGTGGTGAGAGTGATTGTACCTTCAAGGTACAACCGCTACAAAAGGAAACCCTATGCCCTGAGGGCCGTTACACAAAGCAAAGACGGTCAAGCATTAACATAATTTACAAAGGCCATATTGAGGATCCATTCCCTAGCAAAAGTGGTCAAAAGCTTTCAAAAATTAGTTAACATAATAACACAATAAACAACTGCCACCTCTTTGTCATTCCAACTGCTTGGTTTAAATGTGTGTAACCTTGAATTGCTAAAAAATAACTAAGCCAATGTTAAAATGTATGAAACTGATCTCATATAATATAAAGCAATTCTTTTATTCAAATCTTTGAAATATGGGCTTTCAAGAAAGGTCTGAAAGTTACAACCATACATGGCATACATTACATAATCGACTGTGCGCACTGCTTGCTTTGTACATTTTCTTCCAATCAGAAATTCCAGATCCTTGTTAGTTTTCATGAAAAAACCTTCCCTCACTTTTCCTTTCGTCACATGTCTTCACATTTAAGACGTTGTACGAATATACCAACCTTAGAAAAATATCCAGGAAAAACGACACCATCACAATCACTGCGTCGAAGACCTATGGACAAAAAAATCAGGATCTGCTTATCAGTGGGTTCAACAGTGGGGCTATTGTAGGGCCATGGCCATTTTCAAAAGCAAGCGCATACTAATAGCCACATCGGCTTGGGTAAAATAATGCATATAGGCCTGCACATACAGGACCTTAGGGCACCGATATACTATATATACGTAAGAACTATTTCATTACATCCATATGCTTAAGGTCGAAATAGTTTTCTAACTCCTACTTCCTCTGACAAGCAGCAATATGCTAATAAGGTTTAAGACTTTGTTCCTATCAAAAGGTATTTTTTCAAAACAAAAACAAAATTTTAAAATTCGAAATTTAGGTTTTGGGCCAAAAAGTGAAATCGATAAAGAATACAAAATTCTGCTTAACATATGAGTACACATTCAAACGAAACGAGCACAAAACTTATTCTGGTGTTTTAAATGTTCGAAAACCAAACAATGAGTGGTTTTCGCTTTTAAAACAGGTTGAATGTTCAGCAATGCTCAACAAAGTTCAGCGAAGTTCAACTGCAAGTTCAGTCTTCATAGCCAATATAAGTTCGACAATGTCAACAACATTTTCTATGGTTCAAGAAGTTCAAAGGTTAAGTTAAAACTCTTGAGGTCATGTTCGCATTTACTAAAAGTTAGCTGTTGCAAACAGAAGCTCTCTATCAACACAAATCAATTTCTTTTTAGGCCTATCTGTGTATCCTGATGATGGGCCTTCACCTATTTGTTCGAAAGCATAAATGATAGAACTGAGTGAATGAATGAGTGAGTGAGTGAGTGAGTGAATGGGTCAGTGAGTGAATGAGTGGGTGAGTAGGTTGGTGAGTGAGTGAGTGAATAGGTGAGCGAGTGAGCGAGTGAGTAGGTGAGTGCGTGCGTGCGTGCGTGAGTGAGTGAGTCAGTGAGTGAGTAAGTGAGTGAGTCAGTGAGTGAGTTAGTGAGTGACCAACCGACCTAAGACAAATGTATGATCTGTTTGGTCGAGTTTAGCAGTACAATATTTGGTAATTGCAAGAGCAACTACCGTTACCCAATAATACTTTGTAGGCAGATACCAGTTGATCAACGATTGAAAGGTCCTACTAACGGTAGGCTCAACATTTAAAAGGTGGACGTAAAGTCAATACTTTAAGATCAGTAGAGCATAAGTGATGGAGTCGCGAGAACTCTTCTGGAGAAAACAAATTTTTTGTAACATACACATGATAAACCAAACGTCAAACGCCTCTAAACAACATGTATTCAAGGATCCTTACAACAACAAGCAACGGCCATGACCAATAAATCTGCTAAAGGAGTTGCAGAAACTGCCAAGTTTTCTCCTTTCATAAAATAGTGAATTGAGTTAAAGTTAAAAAATCTGATAAGCAAGAAGCAGTCATTAAAAGGGCGTATCTCCACCTTAGTTCTAGATATAATTCTCAAATTAGAGCAGAAACAATGCAGGAAATGCAAAATACAAACTTCTCATTTTCATAAACTTATAACGTCACAATTAAGCACGTAACACGGAAAATTTGTGGCACACGTTAACGTAATGGTGCTAGTTCTGACGATATTGATATTGGGACTGACTTCACTACGAGAAAAGCTTCAGAGGCCAATAAATATGAATACAAAAGGTTTTTTCCAAAGTCACGGTGATTGAGTATCTATGTTTCTCAAAACAAAGGAGTGATATTAGGTAAGACTGTAGTAATCGGAGGAACTTTTACAGCGGGTATCGTTTTAACAAACAAAAATTGCCCTGTCATGCTCAGATGGATTATGTCCAAACGCATCCTAAGCGTAGAAAACGACTGCTGATTTCCGCTTTGAAAGGACAATACTATCATGATATCAGGGCGGACAAAGAACTACGACTTCTAAAGATCAATTCTTTAGGCAGACATGGCCGTATACATTTCGGGCGAAATTTAGGCTAAAATGTGTTTAGACAGGATAGCATTCACTTCGATCGTTAGCGCAGCATTTTGTTTGACTATACGTTAGACCAAGTTCAATACATGCTTCATGTAAAGGAACACGAAAATATTACCTCCGCGTGCTTACTACCAACGTGTCAACGTTGTGACCAAAACGGATATTTCCCCTGCATTTTTTTATGTCTGACTTTCGATCTGTCAATATGATCAGGCTGTCTTAGCTTAATAAAAACCTGAAGTCTAAAAGTTCCCCTTCCCAAACACAGTTTCTGAAAACCTAGATGAGAAATACCTCTGTGCTCAAAAACAAAATTGATTCTCCCATCCAAACATTCATAGCATGGTGTTTTAACATTCATGGGGTAGTCAAGCTACCAAGAAAAGCTTGCTGACCTTTATATTGGGATCCATGTGCAGTTACGGACCTCTTTCCTAGGACGATTTGGCTCTACAAGTGACTGCAACTATCCCAAAAGACTAGCCAGAGCAATAAAACGCATTACCTGAGGAGAAGGGTATGATTGGACTAAAGAGGCAATAGTGACTTAATCGGGCATAAATGCCCTATTCCCAGGGTTAGACAAGCATGTCATTTAAAGGCGCATGTGCCTTTATCGGGATAATAGCCAAAGCAATCTTACCGTGGACAAATCTCTGCGATACGGAGTTCTTAAAAACAAGGTGATATTCCTCAATGAAATGCAACGGAAACTACTCTCCTTTTTGGAAGATCGCTTAACGATATCGTCAAGCTTTGGCTTTGATCAAACTATGTCGAAGTCATTTTACGTTGTACTAAATATGACACTTCTAATTCATTTTTCTCTGCGATTCTCGCGCGTTCCTGTGACCTCCACGCCAATTGGGCCACTGGTAATCAGCATACATTTGTCACGAAAAAAATTACCTAATGCTTTCAAGGTACAGATTCTCTGCGCTTCTAGGTGAAATTCTATTGATACGTGCGTCTGTATACCCAAAGGCGTATCCAAAGGAGGGGGGTACGGGGGAATGCCCCTCCTTCGAAAGATATTATTTTAATACCTAAGAAAAATATGAAATTGGAAAATGCACTCAAACATTAATGTCCCAATACATTCGAACACTGCGACTTACGAGGCACGAGTT